>PVIU01004213.1:8564-130790 GCA_004026605.1 Ondatra zibethicus
AAAAAAAAAAAAAAAAAAAAAAAAAAACACGATATCCATTTTGAGGAGAGAGGAAGAAAAGCAAGGCTTTCTTGGGAAGAGTATTTAAGTAGGCTTTTCATTTACCACACAGATGAGTCCAAAAATAGAAGCAATCGCCATGATAAGAGCTTCTCTGTGTATTCAGATTTCCATATTCATCTCACTTTTTAGGATTTATTTTTATTATTTTTAATAAGGGTGTTGTGTGTGTGAATGTGTGTGTATGTGAGTGGGTGTGTGTGTGAATGTGTATGGGTGTGTGTATATGTGTGTGTATGTGCATGTATGTGAGTATATGTGTGTATGTGAGTGTATGTGTGTGAGTGTATATGTGTGAGTGTATATGTGTGTATGTGTGTATATGTCTGTAAATGTGTATGTGTATGCATGCATGTGTGTGTTTATGTGCATGCATGCATGCATGTGTGTGTGCACGCACACACGTGTGTGTGTGTGTGTGCCTGCAGAGGCCAGAGGAGTCAGTTTTCCCAGGAGCTAGAGTTAGAGATGACTGAACCACCCACTGCGAATGCTAGGAATCAAACTCGGGTCCTTTGGAAGAAGAATGTGTGTTTGTAACCACAGAACCATCTCTCCAGCCCTCATCTTACTTTTAAAAATTATCCACAGTCTCACTACGTGCTAACTCCGTTGGTCTCTAAAAGAGCTCAAGGGTGACCTCTACTGGCTCCTGAGGCAGAGGTACTGTCTCCCCTGGATGCTTCCACCACCTCTTCTTCCTGCCTGGCCACTGGCTGTCACATTTGCTTGCGTCACTAGTCCATGGCTCCATAAGATTAAGAACGGTATAAAAGCATAAGTTCGCACAAACACACTTTAGAGTTCAGAGAAAAATCAAGATGATTCTAGAAGGGTGAGGGCGGTAGCTCAGTCCGTAGTGCTTGCCACAGAACTTGGAGAGTCTTGACCCAGCCTCCAGAAATCGCAAGCATGAGCTGGTGATCCCAGGTCTAGGGAAGCTCAGACAGGTGGGTCCCAGGGCCTCACTGGCCAGCTAGCCTGGCCTACTTGGCAAGACTCAGGCCAGTGAGAGACCTTACCTCAAAATAAAAAAATAAAAATAAAAAGCACAAGATGGATGACTCCTAAGGAACAACACCATCTTCTGGGCTTACACACACACACACATACATACACACACACACACACACATACACACACCACACACATACACACACATACATACACACACCACACACATACACACACACATACTGCACACACATACATACACATACACACATACATATATACACACACATACACATACATACACACACATACATACACACATACACACACCACACACATACACACACATACTGCACACACATACATACACATACACATGCACACATACATATATACACACATACACATACATACACATACACACACATACATACACACACCACACACATACACACACACACACATACAAACACATGCACACGTACATATATACACACACATACAAACACATGCACACATACATACACACACATACATACACACATACACACACCACACACATACACACACATACTGCACACACATACATACACATGCACACATACATATATACACATACATACATACACACATACACACACATACACACACACACATACACAGACACACACACATTGCTGAGGGGGAGAAGGTTAGCCACCCATAAGCTTATGGCCTGATACATTGGGCTAAAAACCAAATCTCTTGTAGGCCCATTATCCTCCCAGATATGAGCCTGTGGCTGCTGCCTAGGACAGGCAAATACCCACCCATGTGGTGGCCCGGGAGGCTGCCACAGACAAAGACAAAAGAACCCTTCTTATATAAAGGAGAGAGGGCCATCTGTTGCCAGCTGCGTCTGATGGCTTTGGTTCACTCTTAAAGCTTCCAGCCCATATTGTGTTGACAGGGTCAATTTTCAAGCTATGAACGTACAAGCCCCTGGAGCGCAAGGTTAGATTCTGCTTTAAAAATTGGCCTGTGGTCCCTAGCCTTTTTCCGGGCCTAGAAACTGTTGGATTTTAGAGAACCCAGTAAACAGCCTTGTGTTCTTCTGAATTCCGGATAAAGAGAGATGCAAGACTTGGGGATCATGGTGATTAAATTACAAGAGCAATTATTAATAAATGTTATAGGAACCATCTGTTAAACCACTTCACGGGATAGGAAATGGGTACCTGCCACTGAATCATTTGCCCAAGGCCATGCACTGAGTAAGACACAGAACCAGCATAGTATTTGGCAGTGGCCCCACCCAAACACGCCTTTCAACACTTCCTCTTAGACACGTAGCACGCCGAGGAGAGTAAGGCTTGGCTCTGTGGTCAAACAGGCTTCCTAAAATACCCTCCTTAAATGGAGACTTAACACTCTACCCTCAGAACTGAGAGCTTCCCTTGCAAGATCTGAACCCTCCCCTTAACGGAAAGCAGATGGGAATGCGTCTCCTCGACAGGACTGGATACGCAAAATGTAAAGACCAGAGCAAAAGGTAAATACAGGACCTCTTGTGTAAAAGTCACTAAGGATTTCAGAATTGACAAGCATGATGCCAAGTACGGGGCCCTTCTGAGCAGTGACACAGATCTCACACCCACAAAGCTGGAGCGGAGCCCAAGAGAACCATCCAGTTCCCTCCCCTCCCAGATAAAGTGTTCCTAGGGGCAGGAGCCAGGATGCTGAGGAAACAGAGAGACTGGTGTTCCCCGGAGCTCGTCTACCCTTCTAGGGAATGGAATGAAAACTCCGACCCCCTCTCCCTAGATGTGAGGAACAGGGAGGAAATGTTCGCCATGCAGGAGACAGGCTTGAGAAGACGCTGTGTCAGGCACGTTCATAGCATATCGCATAGGCTCTCAAACCCTTCACATACAGCTCTATAAATCCTTCTGTCTGCTACAAGCATTGAAAAACAGTGGGGGAGGAGCTAGCAAGATGACTCCTCACGTAAAGGTGGCCTGCCACTCTGCTAGACCTGACAAGTCTCACAACCATGGTTCCCTATTCCCCTACCCCCACCCCACGCGGTGAAAGACCATAATCTATTCCACAAGTTGTCCTTTGACCTCCACACTCACGTTGCGGTATACACACACCACAAATGTGCGCCCACACACACACAATGTAAGTGTAGAAAAATAATTATTAATGTAATGATAGCATTCTCATTTTTATCTTTTCTTAAAGAGAGGTGGAGCTGATATATACACATACATATATGTGTATGTATATATACATATGTGTGTGTATGTATATATACATGTGTGTATATGTATATTTAGGTATGTGTTTATATGTGTGTATATATGTGTACGTATATAAGTATGTGTGTGTGTGTGTGTGTGTATGCTACAAGGAGCAAAGGTTGCTTGTTCGTCCCAGCCGCCCAGTTAGCTTAGACCTGAAATAATCACACAGAAACTGTATTAATTAAATCACTGCTTGGCCCATTAGATCTAACTTCTTATTGGCTAACTTACATACTAATTTAACCCATTTCTATTAATCTGTGTATTGCCATGTGGCTGTGTCTTGCTGGCTAAACTTTCAGCATGTCTGACTCTGGCCTCGGCTCCATGGCTTCTCTCTGACTCTGCCTTCCTCCTCCCATGCTATGGGCCAAGCCAATTCTTTATTCATTAACCAATAAAAGCAACACATAGACAGAAGGACCTCCCACATCATTCATACACACACACACACACACACACACACACACACACACACACGTGCGTGCGCACCTAAGAGACACTTCATAACCTCTTTCTCAGCTCCAGTTCTTTGGTGCTGATACAATGTGATCCTTAGCTAATCTCCCTAAATCTTTAATATCAGTAGTGCTTTAAGTGACTCAGAATGAACCGGCTCATCTTTCCCCACAGGCCACAGTTGTACTGCATCCGTTATTTGTGGCCAGTAATTTTTAGTCTCCATCACCTGTGTCTGTCAATCCAGGAGGCTGGATTTACACTCAATGTGTTCTGAGTTCTCATTAACCTCAAGTTGCCTCCTCCTACCCAGAGCTGTGACATTTAAAATCCTATCAAGGTAGTCTAAAACAACCATCATGTGGAACCATTGGGGGATAAAATGAATGATCTATAAGCCCAGGGTGACAGGAAAACAAAGTTAAGACGGACCTTAAAGAAGTAAGATCTCCATTGAACACCTCATGGGTAGTACACAATTCTTCATCACTCTCTGTTTGCACTACACCAGATATGAATGATGGCCACCAAGCATAACTCCTTCAGATGCAATGTGGGTTCTAAATGCCACCTTGAAAACTGTGACCAATAAAATTTTCCAGCAATGTAGACTGTAACTTTCAAAGGTTTTCAAAACGAAATGAATACAAGTTCCAAGGACTGAGGTTTTAAATGCATTTTTTTAACGATACTTGTACAGGATGTTTCTAAAGAGATCAGTTTTCCTATAGTCAGCTCTCCCCATCTATGAGGTCTGCATTTCATATTCAACAAACCTTGGATCAAAAATATAATATAATTTATATTATATATATAATATATATATGAATTATATTATATAATTTATAATATTATATTTTATATTATATTATATAAAATATAATAATAAAAAATATTATATTATATTTTTGATCCAAAAATACATTATATATAATTATATATTATATCATTATACATTATATAATATTGTATATTATATATTATTTTATATTATATATTGTTATATATTATATATAAACCTCCATATATATGTATATATATATGGAGGCTGAAGATATGGCTCAGCAGCTAAGAACACTTACTGTTCTTGCAGAGGACCCAATTTCGGCTCCCAGTATCCACATCAGGCAGCTCACAACAACTGTAACTTCAGTTCCAAGGCATCTGACACCATCTTCTGGCCACTGGTGGCATCTGCACACAGAGTGTACAGAAATTTATGCAGCATAAACATGTACATGTAAATAAAAATAAACAATATTTCAAAGAGGGTTAGGACACCAATAGACGGTACTAATCTCACGGATCCGTCATTTCACATGCAGGCCATTACTGACAGAAAGTTCATTATGCGACACATGACTACATGTCTCTGTGCCCTTCATTGCCAACGCATGGACTCAGAATCTCAGTCTGAGAGGGGACCCTGTAGTGGTTCAAGCGACTCACAGCAGAACCAAAGCTTTAGAGGCAGATGTTGGCATCAGCCGGATCAACGGTGGTACCAATATGAGCTCTCCTGGAGGCGCGGACACTGGTTTGATGCCTTCCTGCCTCCTTTTGGTTGAGGAAGAAACTGAAACTTAGATAAGTTAGGTAGCTTATCTGGCAACTCAAGGCTAGTGCGTGGCAAAGCCCTTGACACCGTGCTAATAACATGGATATAGCATCACTGTTAGCTAATGTTTTTCTTTTGTTGTTTCTTTCTCCTCTTTGATTACCTTTCTTGACAATAAAGCAGGCCACTTCTTACATATTCAGTTGTGAGCCTAGCCTTTAATGGCTAAGCCATCTCTCCAGCCCAGGCCACTTCTAACTACCTACTACAGTTTGCACAAAGAAATCCTAGAAAGGAAGAAGGGAAGAGAAGGGAAGGGAAAAGAAGGGAAGGGAAGGGAAGGAAAGGGAAGGGAAGGGAAGGGAAGGGAAGGGAGCCAGTAGACAGACTACCAAGGTACCAGTATCTGAGCCCTCGTCTCCTGTCACCAGAACACTGTAGCACACAGAAGTCCATCCCTCTTTCTAGAATTAGAGTTTGCACAGGAAGAATGAGGTGTCCGTGGGGGTTCTGAGCAAGTAGGAGACAAAGCATTGGGACTGAGTGACCTCCCTGTTCCATTAGCCACAGGGAGGAGGCAGGGGAGGAGTCTCCATGGAGGCTCAACAGTAATAGTAGCTTCCCCCAGCCTTTTTTAACCCCCTCAGACTGCCTTCCCCTTCCCATGTGATCCATCCCTTCTTCAAATCACTGACTTCCTCCTTCTGGAGTTTTGTTTGTCCTACCGCTTTCTGACTCCTAGGAATCTTCCTCCCATTATACCACAGCAGTTAGGGCTCGGCTACAGGGTGCTTTTAAAACACATTCACTTCTGCAGTTGCCTTTGAAAGGTAAAGGGACTGTCCCTTTGTTTCCGCTAGGGGCTGGAGAGAGAATTCAGAGGTTAAGAACATTTGCTGCTCTCCCAGAAGACCTGAGTTCAGTTCCCAGCATCCCCATCTGATATACTCTTCTGGCCTCCATGGGTTCCTGCACAAGCATGGCATACACTCACACAGTTAAACGCATACATATAAATAAAAATAAATCTTAAAAAAAAAGTCTTGTGCTTACCAGGTGTAGTGGAAAGGCTAAATCAGGAAGATGTGAGGTTTTTTTTAATATTTATTTATTTATTATGTATACAATATTGTCTGTGTGTATGTCTGCAGGCCAGAAGAGGGCACCAGACCTCATTACAGATGGTTGTGAGCCACCATGTGGTTGCCGGGAATTGAACTCAGGACGTTTGGAAGGGCAGGCAATCCTCTTAACAACTGAGCCATCTCTCCAGCCCGAAGATGTGAGTTTTAGTCAGCTAAACTGCATAGCGAGACCCTGTCTCAAAAAAAAAAAATGGGAGGGGGCTGGGCAGTGGTGGCATGCACCTTTAATCCCAGCACTCAAGAGGCAGAGGCAGGTGGATCTCTGGGAGTTCTAGGCCAGCCTGGTCTACAAAGCGAGTTCCAGGACAGCCAGAGCTGTTACAGAGCAAAAGCCTGTCTCAGGGGAGGAGGGGGCAGGGGGTGTGGGAGGAGGATGGGGCAGGGGCTAGGAAGATGCCCATTTGGTAAATTGATGGCCATGCCAGCATAAGGAATATTCTATTCCAGGCCTCCCGAGAGTAGATTTCCTCAGGAAGAACCAGAGCCTAGCACCCAATAGTTTCCAGTAGATACCCACGAGTAAGTGAATGAAGACATTGAGCGTCCTAGTAAAACCGAACACCATGTAAATGTACAGAGAAAACAGTCATAACACCACACTCCCTGCCAAGAGTGTGGCCCTCCCATCGGAGGTAGAGATGGACCCTGCCTGAAGTACCCTAAGAATAGGCTTTCTCTCATGGGAATGGACCCAAGGCAGAAACCATACCATGAAATGCTCAAAGTCTTCATGCTGACACTTGGTTTATGGAGAATGTTCTTGTCTTCCTGTGTAGCTCACCTTCAGGGAAAGAATGATCTGGATTAGGATGTACTTAGTCTCCTGGCCTTGCCAGTTACCTTGGCATTTACAGTCTCTTCATAGAGACTGAGAGACGTTGTGTTGGTTTCATTGCTCTCTGGGGTCCTGGGGACTTGGTTCATGAGTGCCCATCCCAGAAAGATGCATACTCAGGAAGCCTCTGCAAAACCAGGTTTCTGAGCATACAAACCCGGGACTAGATACTGGGCCATGATCAAGTCCTTCTGTGTGCCGTGTTTTTCTGACAACCACCATATGTAAAAAGGTATTGTACACAGTGACGTTACTGACCTAATACTAAGGACACAGCAGATTTGCTGGGTTCTGAAGGCGGGGCTCCCATTTTAAGGCAAAGAAACTGAAGTGAGGTTTCTGATGCGGAAAAATTGGGAGCCACAGATGGAGCCCGTGAGCTCTCTAAGAGCCAAGACCATGGCTTATTTACATCCTAACGTATCCTCCATGTCACCACCACCTTGAGACATGGCAAGTGCTCAATAAAGATTTGCTGAATTAATGAACTGATTGAACTGATGGGCTGTAGAGGTTTTCAGATGTGTCAAAGAAAGAGTTGTTTGTCTAGAGAAAAGAGTCAAAAGAACCAATGGGAGATGCTAAAAACAAAACACTTCCAGTGTCACTTTGTGCTCATCCAACCAGGTGAGGACATTCTCTCCTTCCAATCTTTGAAGCTAGCTGCAAGAGACTTTGTAGATAGCTGCAAGAGACTTTGTAGATAGCTGCAAGAGACTTTGTAGATAGCTGCAAGAGACTCCAGAAAGTGCAGCATACTACTCCCCAGCTTCCATAGCTCAGAAAGGCACACAGCGGTGATTGGAAGGGTAATGATTAGGGTCACAAGCACATTAAGGCAAGCACTGAAATTATACAGTCTCTGCTTTAATAGATGAAAACTCTGGGTCCTAGAAAAATTAAATGGTGCACACTTATACAATATACATATCACACACACACACACCAAAACAATTATACTTCCGTGGTAGAACATATCACAATATACTTTTAAGAGCCAATTTAGAGATCTACCTGTCAATAAACTGTAAGGATCTCAAAGGCAAAGAAAGCATCTTAATCTATTCACCAACCTGATGGCTGACCTTCTTAACTCATGAAAAGAAATCCAGTAATTGACTTATTGACTTAGTAAGTATGGAGAATGGACTCCTTGCACAAATCCCGTGATCTTTGCATACTCTGCCTGACCCTGTTTCCACCCAACTTTTCCAGACACTCATCAGCTTTGTTATGTGCTTATTCATTTATAACGTCGGCAGAGCGCCACCAATGCATCTGTGTCTACCATGAGAAACAGAATAATGAGCAAGAAAATATTCATCTTCAGCTCTCATGGAGATTGCAGCCTGGTGAGTCAGATAGATATTAATCAACATCTCACAGTAATAAATGCAAAAGTACACCACAAAAGGAGGCACACAGCTGTCTGGGGGTGTCTAGTGGAAGATTTGAACTGTACTAGGGCGTCGGAAAGACTTTGCCACAGCAATGATGACAGCTGAGATGTAAAGAACAATAGCGTTTCATCATACATAGAGGATAGGAAGGGAAGTCCCACAAGGGAAGGAATAGTTACGCATAGGCCTAGTGGAGAAGTGTCAAGGTATACCAGATGGAGATGGAGAGTGGCAAAGGGTTAATGGGTCAAATGAAAGTCATTTCCTTTGTATGTGTGAGGAAGAGACTAAATTATGACCTAGGGTGTGTACATTCAACAACTCACAGTGCCCCAGCCCAGAACTGGACACGGACTTGATGACCTTCAGCCATTTTCATCAGCAATCCCCATATCCTTGGCTCACAAGAGTGAATTATGTTTGGAGCATCACATAAATGTATGCTAAGGGCAACAAAAGCATGCTCTTGCAAAGAGTGTTTTGGAGAGAAACGACTTGGTTGTGTCATTCACATGCCGATGTATAAAGAGGTTTATATTGGTTTTTGCACATTTAATTTATGGTGTAGAAAGAAACTGAAAAGTCTTTGGGATTGGAGATTTCCTTTGAACTGACATCAAACCAGCAGACTAGCTAAGGCGGGTTCAGCCGGGCTTTGATATGCCTCGGCACACACAGCATCTCTCCTGCTTCGGATGTGCCAAAGGGGAGAAAAATAGTACCGGCCACCACAAATCACTGCTTATTAAAAATAATTAGTGGAGATAGTGCAGAAGCCACTTTCAAACTCCTCCTTTTCTCTAATTATCCCCTTAAATACACAGCGAGAACAATCCATGAAAGACTAATCAGGATATTTTGAAAACTGTCTTTTTATTCTACCCAACAAAAACTTAGGCAAGAAATTGCACTTAGACCAAACAAAATCATAATTAAAATGACTTCTTTTTGTTCTTGGTTTTTTTTTTTTAAGTCTTACTCCTTTACAGTTCTTAAGTTTGAACTTGTGTTTTTTAGCTGTAAAATTTCTTTGCTTCCCTTAAAGGGGAAAAGATTCTGTAGGAGACGTGGCTAGAGCCAGAGCCAGCAGCGTAGTCTAAGGGCATCCACGGACTTCTCTGAGGAGCCAGCAAAATGTTTACCCTAGTGAGCTTGTTACCATACATTTTTATATTTATTTATATATACATATAAATATATATCTCCAAATTTTATATATTATATAAATTTATATATTTATATATAAATATATAATATATTTTATACTAAATTTATATATCATATGAATTTTATATATTATATAATTATATATAATATATATTTGGATATTTGTATATATATATTTGATTATTTGGAGATATATATATATATCCAAATTTTGGCTTTCCACACATCTTACCATCAATGCCAATAAAATCCATTTCACCTGCTTGCTCTCCTGACTAACCACAGGACCTACCTAATTTTACTTCGCTTGCCTTTAAAATGAAAGTAATAATTATCATAAGTTTGAAGAAAGTTTCAAAGCACGAGCTGAAGTCACTGGGTCTTTTTTTCTGAGGAGTGCCGCAAGGCTGAGTACTGTGGAACCTGACCACACGATCACACGGTCACTGGAACCTTGGCATGCTTCTCTCCTGTCCTGCAGAAAAACAAGCCTTGCTTCTTGCTGCTTGGAGCTCTCTGCAGATCCCTCCCTCCCCTACCCTAAAACCCAAACCTCTCTATGCCAAGCTAATCACTTCCCTGCTCTATGTTTATGATCTAATCTCCTAACAGCTTCTCACAGGTTATAATCTTTAACTATAATCTACTATTGTCTTTCCCAATAAGGGCACTTGTTCCTTGGGGCATTAAGAATACCTTATGGGGGGAGGTATGTGGGGATGGCTCAGTGGAGAGAAGCACCTGCCACACAAATGTAAAGACCTGGACTCTGATACCCAGAACCAACATAGAAGCCAGAAAGATTACACAAGTGTCTATGATCCCAGCATTCCTTTGGGAGGTAGGAGTCAAAGCCAGGAGAATCAGCTGAAGTTCACAGAGCAGCAGAAAAGAGAGTCTCAAAATGAGATGGAAGTCAAGGACCAACAGCAGAGGTTATTTTCCAACATCCACATGTGAGTTGTGGTACATGGTCACACACATTCACACACATACAAATGCACACACAAAAATAGATAGATAGATGATAGATAGATAGATAGATAGATAGATAGATAGATAGATAGATAGATAGATGTCTTACTCTGACTGGGGATATAGCTCAATGGTAAAGCACTTGACTAGCACATGCAAGCCAATGCCAGTATCATACACAAACAGATCTCACACATTCTTATATCCTTAGGCCCTGTCAGAAAATATGCATTAACTTGTCAAAATCCTGTCATGGATACGGGAGGAACTCACTAGACCCCACCTCTATTGAGGAACCATTGGCGGTTGATAGGTGCTGGAGGAAGATCATTCTTCTTTGGGGGCGAGGTCACTGGTAGGTTGCTCCAGTGGATGATCCCACACTCGTACAGATGTGGACAGCACTGAGAGGACTCAGCAGGTTGTGAAAAACAGGGAGAGAGGAAGGGTGTGTGTGTGTGTGTGTGTGTGTGTGAGAGAGAGAGAGAGAGAGAGAGAGAGAGAGAGAGAGAGGAGGACATGAAGTTGGGAGGTCTATGTTAAAGGAGCACTGGTGGGAGAGGGAAGAACTGAGGGTGGGCATGATCATATTACACTGAATACATTAATAAAATTCTCAAAGAATACATTTTTAACGCATTAAACACATTCATTGACTGCACACGTGAATATATGGCAGTGTGCAATAAGCAGACTGAAGGCTGCCCCGCCATCTATCAGGCAGTGACTGTTTGCTAACTATATTCAGACAGCACAAGCAACTTTAGTCAAAGGCTGAGAGCATCCTTTAACCAAGGCCACTCCATCTCACATCACCTCTGCCTCTCTTATTCTGTGTTACCCTAAGAACGATCACAACTTATAGCAACTTCTTGTATTGAACTCTCCTAGTTCTTGGTGGCAGGGATTTGTGTCTGTCTTGCTCACTGATGAGGCACAGAGTCGCATAGCAGGCATTTAAAAAGATACTTGCTTAGAAAGTGAGTGGAGCCAGAAAGCCAGCAGCACAGAGTCTGCAAATTTCCTCAACAATTGGCATTACCTCCCTCCCTCTGTCTCTCTCTTTCTTCCTCCCTCCCTCCCTCTCTCTCTACCTCTCTCTTTCTCCCTTCCTCCCTCCCTGTCTCTCTTCCTCCCTCTCCCTCCCTCCCTCTTTCTTTCTCTCTCTCTTTCTCTACCTGTCCCCTCTCTGCCTCCTTCAATCCCTCCCTCTTGTTTTTTGTCTCTGGATTCCCACATAGCCTGTGCTAACCTTGAACTGTTAACCCTTTCAAGTTCTGGGATTGCAGGCATGTGTCTCTGTGCCCAGCTTGTATTCTAACATAACTAAGAAAACTAGAATCTCATTTTTCAGGAGGCCCGCAAGGTGCCTCATCCCCTTTTGTGAACCAGTTGAGAATTAAAGCAAATGACTTGATAATAAAAGAATCAAAATCTGTTATGAGGCAACAATAAACTGAAGCATAATTTCATGACTCTTAAAAAAAAGAATCAAAATTTGGGAAGACAAAAATGGCTACACAGATTAAAGGTGCTTGCCACAAAGTATGGCAACCGAGTTTGATCCCTTACACCACATGGTAGAAGGAGAGAGCAAACTCCTGAAAGTCATCCTTTGACCTCCACAAGCATGCTATGGAACACACACATGCACAAGAATATGCACGCACATGTCTACGGACTTTTAAATATTTCAATACATACATAGAAAGAATGGCATGAGACAGAAGAGAGACATACAAGTTCCCCAAGGAAAACTCATCCCCAGGAGCACATATGGATAGGTAAGACCCAAGCGCATTGCTTTTCCACCCATGCTCACTAAGCACAAGATGCCCTCCACCGTGGCAGGCAGAGGGAGGGAGGAATCTGGGACCCTAGCCCTGACCTCTCTGCCCCCGTACAGAAGAAAACAAGAGACGTGGGGATGCCTCCCTTTCACGCCCTCGCTTTTCCTGGACTCCAGCTACAGACTGGCAGACAGAAAGGCTGTGGTAAGCCACATTAGCCACGTTCACTGAGTCAATATGGAAGATCACAGTAGAGCATCGCTAATCACGGTGGTAATAGCCAGGTGCTCCAATAGCTGAATTGATGTAATTTAGGCATTTAACCACGATATCACTGACAATGTAACTAAAGGGAAAGAAAACCTGCGAAATAATCTTGTCACCTCTCCTGAATCTAGCTTTGCTCGCATGATTTGGGGGCCTGAGACATTCCCAGCCCCTGAGAACCAGGTGAAGGAGAAGCTTTGCCTTTGCTGGAGAAGCCACATAGACCCCTTTCTTAAGCTTTCCAGTGCCTCACTGCTAATAATTGTTCTTTTCTTAAATGTCTGGAGATTCTGGAAAATACTCCAGGAAACACCGGTGCTCTCCCTGGCAAAACAATGTAAAGGCAGACAGGAATGGAACCAAAAAGATATCGCTAAGATCCTTAAAGAATAGTTCAAGGTGCTGAAATGGAGTCAGAAGACGGCCACCTTAGGGTTCCTATTGGTGTGATGAAAACAACTCGGGGAGGAAAGGGTTTTGTTGACCAACATATCCCAAGTCACAGTCAGTCCATCTAGGAAAACCAAGGCAGGAACTCAAACAGAGCAAGAACCTGAAGTCAGGAGCCAATACAGAGGCCATGAAGGAGTGCTGCTTACTGGCTTGCTCCTCATAGCTTGCTCAGTTTGCTTTCTTATAAAACCCAGGACCACCAACCCAGGGCTATCCCCACCCACAATGGGCTGGGCCTCCCCCATCAGTCGCTAATTAATAAAATTCCCTACAGGCTTGCCTGTTTAGAGCCCAATCTTCTGAAGGAATTTTCTCAATTGAGGGTCCCTCTCCGATGACTATAACTTGTGTCAAGTTGGCATAAATCTAGCCAGAACCATGGCTTAGTGGGACAAAAATTGATCCTCGGGACCCCCACAGTGGAAGCAAAGAATCCACTCCCATATAATAAATAAATGTTAAAATAAATCAATCAATAAGATTCTAGAAGCAAATCTCTGAAAAGCATTTTCCCAAGACCACCCAAGCTACTGGGAACTGAGCTTTTATGGAGGGGATAAGAAGAATAACTGGACAAAACAAAGAAGAGCCCCAAATTTTGGAAGATGTACTCTTTTTGGATGCCCCCCTTCTGAGCTAAAGGGGCTGGGGATGGAAACAAAAGCTCTTAAAACTGCAAAATAAGTTTTTTGTTGTTGTTTTGTCTTTCAGGTTTGCCTTTCCCTGGTGCAAAACAAATTCTTCTGTTTCATCCCAGTCTAGAAGGAACCTTCTGGGCTAATGATGAATCGGGGATTATAATGAAGTCACCATTGACCTTTAAAAGCAACGGCCTCTTTATCCAACACGGCGCTGTTTGAAATGCCTGCTCAGATTCGGCGAAACCATCTGCCATCGATTTCTCTGCAGTGGTCCTCCTTTCAACGAAGCTTTGAAAGCGATCTGGGAAGCATCGCTATGTGTTTTCTCATTACTGTGTCGACATCATCGGAAATGGTGATTAATGATTCTGCCCTGGAAACGGCACCATTGACCTGGTGATTACTGGTGAGTCGTGTCTAGGCGGCAGCAAGCTTATCGCAGACACAGCGCCTCCCAGACGTGTGCGTTTTGTAACTGTCGTGTGATGAAATTTTGTGTGTGGAAGAGCCTGTGTGTGATGGGAATATTAGTTCCTTGTGTTGTGGTTTATTCTATTAATGTTTTCTCCATTTTTCAGTTAAATTTGGCTTTCTTTATCTCAGGTTCCACATCGATTTTTTTATATCACGCCTGTACTGAGCATGTGCAACATTTTTCTTGCCGTTATTCCCCCAAACAACACAATCTAACAATTGCTGAAATGACATTTACCTTGTATTCAGTATTATGAGTCAACTAGAGAAGATTTTAATTATGCAGAAGGATGTGCATAGGTTACATGCATATTCTGTATTGTTTTATGTGAAAGACTTAAGCATCTTTGGATTCTGGTACCCAGGGACATCCTCGAACAAATCTCTTCCAGGTAACAAGGAACAATCCTTCTCCTCCTTTGTTCCTCCCCCTTTCCTTGATGTTTTGGATATGAGCTGAGCCATCTCTCTAACCCCTTCCCTCTTCAGAATGAATCAGGATTCTCCAGCAACTTCTTAGTTTTTCATTCATTTTCTTTTTGCTTCTAATTTCCCTGTTTTCCACACAATGTCATAACCTCTCTTCCCTTTAGCTAGAGGGTCTTCAGCTCTTTTTGCTCCTGTCTTATTTATGAATTATGTCTCAACAAGACACAGTTTAGAGGTGCTATAGACCTTCAAATAAACATAGAAGCTGATAACCATGGTCTCCCTTTTAAAAGTAGTTCAGGGGCCAGCAATATATGGCCTTAACCACATGGCCGTATATTGCTTAGGGTTTCTAAGAGAACTGGAGTTCAGTTGCCAGCACCTGTTGTTGGGCAGCTCCCAGCCACCTGCAACTAAAACCTCCCTCTTCTGGCCTTGGCACGCACCTGTGCACATATGCACATACGCACGATTAAAACAATTATTTTAATGTATGTGCCAGGCATGGTGGTGTGCCCCCTTATGTCTATCATTCACTTGAGAGACAAAGGCAAGCAGATCTATGTGCGTTTAACACCAGCCTGGTCTGTGGCCAACCATGCCACAAAAAGAGACCTAGTCTCAAAATAAATCAATAAAAAGCCTAGCAGTGGTGGAGCACACCTTTAATCCCAGCACTCGGGAGGCAGAGACAGGTGGATCTCTGTGAGTTTGAGGCCAGCCTGGTCTACAGAGCGAGTTCCAGGACAGGCTCCAAAGCTACAGAGAAACCATGTCCTGAAAAAAAATTAAATAAATAAATAAATTTGAATGTAGTTAGGAAGAAAACTTAACATTTTCTCTTTTAAAAGATATGCTTTGTTTAGCCTCAATGAATTGCATCTTATCCAGCCAAAATAAAGTAAAATAAAATAAAAGATATGCTTTTGTAAAATATGGCCTATAAGCTGAATAGTTCTTAGCCGACCTGCAGAAGGGACTCTCACTCAAAATTTGGTCTAAATATCAAGACTAGTAATAGCATACATGTATCTAGGTGTTGAATAAGTTTGGACCACGTTTCCATACTTGAAAATAAAACTTAGCAACTCCTGTACATAATAAATTACAGCCTAGCTTGGTGGCCAACCAAATTATAAACTAACTTAAAAGTAACCAAAAAACAACTAAATTTCAGCAAATCAACGCAGTGAAGTGGATCCCAACTAACCAAACCACGCTGATGTCAAGCAAGTGTTGAACGCAGCCAATCAGCCTGTTTCTGTGTGTTCCTGCCCTTTCTCCGGCTATGCCAATAGCCTGTTCTTGTGGTGGGGCGGAGCACTCTGTACCAACTTAGGTCTAGAATGTCGCTGGGGTATAGAACCTTTTATGCTTCAGATAAATGTTAAGTCATCTAGAAACTGTATGTGTGTGAGAGAAAGAGAATGAAAGGGGTGTGTGTGTGTGTGTGTGTGTGTGTGTGTGTGTGTGTGTGTGTATGTGTGTGTGGTTGTATTCAGCCACATGTATACACGTGGAGGCAAAAGCCAATTCTGGGCTTCTTCCTCTACTGCACTTTGAGATCTTGTATTTTGAGACAAGTCCCTCACTGAACTTGGAGCTCATTATTAGACACACTTCTCCCTACGACACCCCACGTCCAGCCCTGGGGATTCTAGACACGTATTACCACATGTGGCTTCATTTTGTCTTTTGTAATTTCTGTGTGTGTGTGTGTGTGTGTATGTGTGTGTGTGTGTGCGCGAGAGAGGGGAGGGTTATGGGAGTTGGGCCTGTGTTAGCTTATTTGGAGGGAGCCCAAAGAAGCCCGAGTCTATGTTATATTAAAACTATAAAAATGCAACAGTATTTAACGGTTATGTCTATTTATATTTCCTGGGCAGAAGGATAAAAACCATGCCAGACTTAGCACTGAAGAAGCGGTAGTCTCTCCACTTAGCCAGGAGAGGGGGGTGTTTGGTCATTTTTGTAGCTGCACATCTGTTTTTTTATCCTTGTGCAGACATAATTATAGAATTGTCTCGCTTTTTTTTTTTCTCATTCCTTGACGTTCTTGAAAAGCCTCAAGGTTGAAGCTAATGTTACTATCCTGCTTATGCTGATGAAGGGAACAGAATGGTCCTACTGAGAGAAAGAATCCATCTGCCAGTTGTCAGCCATAGGGGGACTAACCATCCCGGTCTTCCTAGCTATGAGAAAATTCCTGAGACACAAGACATTGAGGGGCTAAAACAGAAAGAGTTCGAGGTCAGCAAGGTAGAGCTTTGTCACCCTAGCCGCTAGGGCTGCCTGCTTGTTTCTCTGCCTTCAGCCCTTCGACGTGCCCTAGGAATCACCGAGGACGGCAAGATACGCTGACTCATTTGTCTGTATACGAGGCTGTAAGCAAGTTGCTCAATCTCTCTGACTCTTGATGAAACTGACTAAGGAAGGCCTGGACCCACCCAAACATAAACTCCCTAGCTTAATTTTTGCCCCAAGCCTTTCATTAGTAATTCTTATGAATAAGAACTGGCTCTTTCAAAATCAGAAATGCCCCCAAGACAAGTTGTCAGGCCGATGTCACAAACTTAAAATCTCCTGCACAGAATTTCAGTGTCCCTTGCTAAAGCAAGTGCAAGTTTTCCAACCCACACCAACTTCAAAGTCTCCTACAGCGTTCCTTATCCCCCTGGGCTGGATAGCCAGAGACTTTCTTTGCCTCCCTATGCAGGGTCAACAGGCTGATGTCAGCTAGAAGTAGTTGTAGAGAATGGATCTTAGCTGGGCAGTGGTGGTGAATGCCTTTAATCCCAGCACTCGGGAGGCAGAGACAGGTGGATCTCTGTGAGTTCGAGACCAGTCTGGTCTACAGAGTGAGTTCCAGGACAGGCTCCAAAGCAACATAAAAACCCTGTCTCAAAAAAAAAAAAAGAAAAAAAAAAGAAAGAAAGAGGGAGGGAGGGAGGGAGGGAGGGAGGGAGGGAGGAAGGAAAAGAAATAAAAGGAAGGGAGAGAGAGAGAAAGGGAAAGCGAGAGAATGGATCTCCTCCCAGCTTCAATCCCTTTAGACTAAAAGATGCAAATGTCTGAGGCAGGAAGTGAGGTAGACCAGACAGGTGCTGGGCGTGGAGGGTGACATGCATGGCAGCAGGAGTGACTGCCATCGAAGCTGCTCACAGCTGTTTTCCAGGAAGACATCATGGCAGCACTCCAACGACTGAGCTATAAGACCACCCAAAACTAGCTAGAACCAACACGGCCTTCGCCTCATTATGTTGGCATCTCATAATTAGCCTTGCAGCCGGCCCCTCAGTGCATCTGATGCCAGGCACATCCCAAATCCCCACACCAGGAAAGAGGAGTAAACCCTGGACTCCCTTCCCCCTTCCTAACTCTGGAATAACGCTTCCCTCCATTAAACTCTGCCTGTTAGAGAAGCTGCCACCCAGAAGCTAGCGATGCAGCTTACTCTTGAGAAGACCATGCCCTCCCCTTGCCCTGGCTGTGTGCTACTCTCTGTTTCCTAATTAACCCCAACTTCTGTAAAAAAGAAAGAAAACATACGAACTCAGACGCTAACATCCAAGAATAGAAACATGTACCCAATCCTTCCCATCTTCCTCCCTACAAGTCTTCCCACACACATACTAACCAATGGGTCAGGAAGGCAGATTGAGCCCAACCACACAATAAAGCTTCCTCTTTGGGCGTGGGGGCGGAGAGAGTTCAGTAGTACTGGATTCTATGTGAATCAAAATAGCAAAACCCTTACTTAATACCCTTGGCTTCTTCTTCTTTAAAATGAGCTGGTATATGAGCTACCTACTACATTCCAGTCCAGCCTGGGCTACAGTGTACTGCCAGGTAGCCAAGGATGACCTTGAATTTCTCTGATCTTCCTCCTTCCACTTCCTGGTGCTCAGAGTAGACTTGCATGATTATTCCTTGTTTCATTGCTTTTAGTTTTGAGAAATAGGATTTCATGTAGTCAAGGCTGGCCTCAAGCTGGCATTGTAGGTAAGGCTGGTCTTGAACTCCTGAATTTGAACTCCTTGAACTTCTGCCTCCACCCCCCCCCCAAGCACTAAAGCTACAGGTCTCTGTCACTATACTCAGCTTGAATTTTTTATTAAATCTATGTATTTGGTTTTGTGAGACAGGATTTCTTTATGTAACAGCTCTGGCTGTCCTGGAACTCGATCTGTATATCAGGCTGGCCTCGAATTCATATCCTCCTGCCTCTGCCTCCGGAGTGCTGAAATTAAAGGCGTGTGCCGCCACCACTACCCAGCTTGAAATTTTATTTTGATAAGAGTGTTATCTTTATTCCTTTTTTCTTTTCTTCAGCATTCCCATTGATTCCTAGGCTTCTCTATGCCTTTTTCCTTCAGGGAAATTCAAACCTGTAACAAAGTTTGTATTTTCTATTGTGGCTTAAAAAAATTGTTGTTGTTGTTGTTGTTTTGTTTATCGAGACAGGGTTTCTCTGTAGCTTTGGAGCCTGGCCTGGAACTAGTTCTTGTAGACCAGGCTGGTCTCAAACTCACAGAGATCCACCTGTCTCTGCCTCCCAAGTGCTGGGATTAAAGGTATGCACCACCACTGCCCAGCTCACAAAATTTTATTAAACAAGTTTTCTTTAAAAAAAAAAAAAGAAAGAAAGAAAGAAGGAAAAGAAAGAAAGAAAGAAAGGAAGAAAGAAAGAAAGAAAGAAAGAAAGAAAGAAAGAAAGAAAGAAAGAAAGAAAGAAAGAGAAATGGGGGGCTGGGGGGGGACTGAGAGGTATTGTGTTTCTGTTTACCAGTTTGCCGACTGAGGCCTAGAGAGACCTTGCCTGGCTCAAGACAGCAAGGCCAGCAAGAAAACCAAGCTTAACCTAAGACTGTCTCTGCTCTAAGCCAGCTTTCCCCCAGAGCTAGAGATGCCGAAGGATCCCATTCCTCACATACCAGGGGTCTGGGATGAGGCCTCTGGGCCAGATGTTGCTATTAAACTATGCAGCTGTCATTTGTAATTTCCTTTGCTGTCTCCAGGGCCCCCGGTTTCATTTCACTTTAAACCCAGCAGGCTCTTGCCAAACCAACGGGACAATCCCATCTGAAGCAGGACCACTGAAATCAGACCCAGGGCTGCCGCCTTTAATCCTCTCTGCCCCTTCAGCTTAAGCCCTGGCAGCTGGGCTCCAAGGCAGCAGGAGAATTCCTAAGTTCCTTTGACTCCCCATCCCCTCCCCTAAGAAAGAATGTCCCAGTAGACTTTCACACTTGCCACCCTTAGGAATCCCTTAGGTATTAGAGCCTAAGCAGAAATTACAAATAGCGCTTTGCATTTAACTCAGACAGACACCAAAACTTCTCCCTGCCTGGAGTTCCTCCGAGAGGAAAGCACGCACAGTATGCGCAGGGAGGGAGTGGCGATGGAAAGATGCCCAAGAATGTGAAATCAACAGCCCTGAACCTACTAGCCGGAAGGGTGTGAATGCAAAAACCCTTCCAGAAAAACCAAACCAGGTAGGACGCGGGACCAGACAGGTTTAAATGCCAGTTCCTGGATTGGGAGGGTAGCACTCTGCCAAGTCCTCTCTCTCTCTCCTCCGTATTCCCTCGGGAGAAAAAGCCAATGGTGCCATCCAGCCTTTCTCTTGAGGGTGGTTTTAAGCAGGGCCGTAAAAGTGCTGTGGAGACTGGAAATCAGCCATACAAGCATCTATTGTTAATGTTGCAGTACAAGCTCCCAACGTTGGTGACATATTTTTCAAACAGGTTTGCTATGCATTTCGATTCTCTTTGGTCTTTGTTTTTCTTCCTTGGCCCTTTGATCTCGCCTTCACATGCTCGAAGTCGCCAAAGAACAGGCCTGTATTTGTTTCATAATTCACACGGTGTTCAGGCAGCATTCCAACCCAAAAAGCAGTCCAAGGAAGTACAAGATCCCAAAAAGAAGGGGAAAAACATTCGGCACAAAATAAGCTTTTTTTATTTTGTTTTCTAGTTTAAAAGGAGATTTTACATTTTAATAGAGAGGAAGGAAAACCAGAAAATTAAAGTTCAAAATTTAAAAGGAGACAGTTCTCAAACGATGGCATACCAATAGCCAATAAACATTTGAAAAAAATATTCAATATCCTTAGTTATCAGGAAAGCTAAAATCATACTGAAATTCCATCTCACCCCAGACAGAATTATGAATACATTAGAGAAAGTAACAGGCCTTGGTGAGGATGGGGCCTGAGACCCTTAAACTCTGCTGATGGGTATATAAATTAGATGGGTATATAAATTGGGACAACACTGGAAAGAAATACCTCCAATGTGTGTTTCTTGCCGCCCTGTTCACAATGGCCAAGTTCTGGAATCAGCCTGGGTGGTAAGCAGACAGCCATAGCAGCAGTAAAACCCCAGGAAGAAAAAACGACGTCCTCTGATTGTGAATGAAATCTCCACCTGGGTAGAAACCTAACACTTCAGTTGGGCAGCATCAGTGACTTGGCTAAGGGATCGTCCCTCAGGATGGTGGGACAACCCTGAGAAAAGCAGCAGCAATGACCTGCCTAAGGGACCATCCCTTAGGATGGTGGGACAACCCTGAGAAAAGCCAGGCCACCTGACGCCATGCTAGAGAGGGGCAGAATAACTCATCATTTTAATGAGATAATATACTTCTTCCCTGAACTCTCCCTGAGCGCGGTCGCTACAAGCGGCCGTGGCATTCTTTGGGTGGGCTCACCTGAGTCCTGAGTTTCCCTTTTTCTTTTTCCTGTGTTCTAATTGCTGTGCTGGCCAGAACCTAAGTATGTTTTTGCTGGTACTCTGAACTCCCTTTATCTTTCCTCTAAAGTCCCCTCTCCACCGTGTGGCTGCCAGCTGCCTCGCAGACCTCCATGTCCACAAGCCCATGTGGCTTTCTTGTTTCTTTCTCTTCTCCATTCTCCTCTTTCAGGCAGCTTCTGAGATTTATTTGTAATAACCAGAACCTGGAAACAACCTAGATGCCCCTCAACAGAAGAATGGATAAAGAAAATGTGGCACATCTACACATTAGAGTACTACTCAGCGGTGAAAAACAATGACATCTTGAATTTTGTGTGCAAATGGATGGAAATAGAAAACACTATCCTGAGTGAGGTAACCCAGACCCAAAAAGATGAATATGGTATGTACTTACTCATTAGTGGATTCTAGCCATAAACAAAGGACATTGAGCCTATAGTTCATGATCCTAGAGAAGCTAAGTAATAAGGTGAACCCAAAGAAAAACATATATAGATCCACCTGAAAATTGGAAACAGACAAGATCACCTGGCAAAATTGGGAGCAGGGGGTTGAGGGGTGATAGGGAGGGCAGAAGGGGAAGAGGAGAGAATGGGAAGGTTGAGGAGAACTTGAGGGAATGGAATAGTTGAGATGGAGGAAGGACAGAGATGAGAGCAAGGAAAGAGATATCTTGATAGAGGGAGCCATTATAGGGTTAGCAGAAACCAAGCTCTAGAGAAATTCCCAGGAATCCACAAGGATGACCCCAACTAAGACCCTAAGCAATAGAGGAGAGGGACCCGATCTTGACTTGCCCTGTAATCAGACTGATGATTATCTTAAATATCACCATAGAACCTTCATCCAGCAACTGATGGAAACAGAGGCAGAGACCTGCACCGGAGCACTGGACTGAGCTCCCAAAGTCCAGTTGAAGAGTGGGAGGACTGAGAATATGAACAAAGAGGTCAAGACCATGATGGGTTCACCCACTGAAACAGTTTACCTTAGCTAATGGGAGCTCAACAACTCCAGCCAGACAGGGAAGAAACAAGCATACGACCAAACTAGTCCCTCTGAATGTGATTGACAGTTGTATGGCTGGGGCAGACTGAGGGGCCACTGGCAGTGGCACCAGGATTTATCCCTACTGCATGTACTGGCTTTTTGGGATCCTATTCTCTTTGGATGGATACCTTGCTCAGCCTAGATATAGTAGGGAGGGCCTTGGACCTTCCCCAAAGCAATGTGCCTTACCCTCTCTGAGGATTAGATGGGGTTGGGGTGAGAGGGGGTGTGGAGGGAATGGAAGGAAGGGAAGGAATGGGAACTTGGATTGGTATTTTTTTTAAAAGAAAATCTAATAAATGTATTAAAAAGTTTAAAAAATTATATGTTTACAAAGGTGTTATTTAAAAAACAAATATATAAATAAATAAATGCAAGGAAAAATTTAAAAATAATGATAAGAAGTTATAAACTTGAGAGGGATGTGGAGGACAAGGGAGGAACCAGAGGAGAGAGAGGGAGGGTGAAATGATATATATTACAGCATCCATGTATGAAATTCTCAAAAACTAGTAGGGAAATGTGTCATGTCTGCACAATGCAGATTTATTCAGCCATGAAGAACAACATTTTGTTCTTACAGGAAAAAAAAATAGTTGGGGATCATTACAATAACTGAAATAAATCACACTCAGAAATATTTTTATAAATTTAATAAGTTATGTAGACTAAACCAAGAGTTGCTCTGCTTTTGGTTTTGTCTTTTGAGACAGGGTATCATAGCAGCACAGGCTAACCCCAGGCTCTTTATGTTGCTGAGGTTGACCTTGCTACACTGACCTTCTGCCCCCACCTCCTAGAATACTAGGATTACAGGTGTACACGCTAGGATTACATAACTGAATGGAGTCGAAACTGTAAATCTGCTACTCGGAAAGATAAAATCATTAGGCAATGTCTCAAGCATTTGCATATCTTTGCTACCCAAAGATAAATTTGCTTGTTGTAAATCAAATCATAACTCTAGCGGACTCTCACCTTTAAAGTTTTGGCCAGACCAAAAAAAAAAAAGATGCTTAGAAAACACGATTCACCTGTTGTTCCCTACGCCACACACCGTCTTCATCTGCACAGGGGTCAGGGTGTTTCTGGGGACTGGCCATCTTGTTTATTGATACTACAAAGGGCAGACAAAAGCCTTTATTTATACCCTGTCTTCCTGATATGGCCCCCATTTAGTTCACAAATACCCCACGCTCTAAGTTTCCATTGGATTCTTTCTGCTCTAAGGCTGGGATTTGCATCTGTTGACAGGTGACATTTTGTCTGTGAGTGCACAGACTGATTGCATGGTATGAAAACCTTTCGCTGCCCTTCCCTCCATCTTCCTTACTCCACAGTATGACTGCGGAACAGCTTGCCTCCCTACAGACTTATGTGAATTTTCTAAAATATCGTTAATTAGAATCATGCGGCCAACAGGGGGAAATGAGACAGAGAGAAAGAAAGAGGAAAGAAAACCTTTGGCAACACTACCCAGCCAGCGTGTAATAGAATCTGCATTTGGCTGCAGAATCTTGGACCGATTCCAGTTCAGGAAATACCAACGAAGGTGCCAGAGACACAAGGCCAGAGGGGCTGTGGAATGCAAGCCCTGAGTTCCAGAAATCGGAAATTTTCTAACCGGCCACCAGATGGCCTCACTTTTCATAACTATTTTATAGAGTTTGGTTTTAGTCCGGTGAGCTCTGCAAAGAATGCCTTGGAAATCATGATCCAGAAGGGACAGATTTTCTGATTGAAGGTTACCAATAGCAATGGAGGTATTTATTCCTAGAGTCCCCTGTGGAAAAATAAAATAGCATGCATTTTTAAACTGAAAGATCTGATTTTCTTTCCCTAGCATTAAAGACTGAAATTTCTTGAAATCCTGCTAATATTATTTCCAATCTATATTCTCATATTTCAAAAAGTTTGTGATGCCGAAGACACTTCAATGCATCATACATCACTTCAATCCGTCATACATCACTTCCGAGGAAGGTATCACTAACTGCAGGCTTCCAGTTCTTGTAAAAATGTGCATCACCTGCGTCTGCCACTCACTTAGTAGGCTCTGTTTAGAGTCTCCCAATGCAGTGCTTGTGTTACTTTTTTTTAAGATTATAGCACATGAAAGAACGGACTTAATTGGGAAACAATTTTCAAGTCCAGGGTCAGCTTGATAGGAGTCCCTAAGTCATTCCCCTTATCCATAGATACACATACTGGCCAGGCAGGACCTCTGGATCTTCTTTCTTATTGACAAGCATGAGTGAACAGCCTTATCATCTTTCCAAATAGCCTGGTTTATCCTGAAATAGCCAACAATTTGCAAGGGTTGTTTAGACACCAGTTGCTAGCAACTGGAGATCCTGGAGCCTGGGGTCTTTTTCAGGAAACTGTCTCTATTTTAAACGCCACTCTGTCAAGGAAGGATGCCATGGCTTGAATATGAAGTCCCCTTCAGGAAACAGACTCATGGATCGAAGTCTTGATTCCTAGCAGTTATGCCAAATGGGCAATTGGGACGCAGTGCTTGGTTGAAAGAAGTGGGTCATTGGAGGAATGTCTTCACAGAGTCTAGCTTGTATCCCTCCCTTTCCTGTCTCTCTTCTTCCATGTTGCCAGAAAAGCTCACTAGCTCCTCAGTTCTGGACAGAAGTATATCTTGACCAACCTAGTCAGCACAAGTCATACCCTGGCCACCAAGATGAGTATTAAGAACAGTCATGTGGGCTGGAGAGATGGCTCAGAGGTTAAGAACACTGGCTGTTCTTCCAGAAGACCCAGGTTCAGTTTCCAGCACCCACAGTTGACTTGCAACCATCTGTAACTGCAGTTGCATGGGATCCAATGCCCTCTTCTGACCTTTGCAGGCGATGCTCACAAATGGTACAACACACATACATGCCAGCAAAACACTCGTGTATAAAATAAAAATAAGTAAGAAGTCATATGACCCAAGTCACTCAAGCCTGAGTGAATTTCAAGGCTCTTTCCATAAATACACAAAAAATAAACCCTTGCTGGATAAAATAGATCATGCCTATAATCCCAGAATCTGTAAGTCTAAGACAAAACACTACACTAGAAAAAGAAAAACAAAGGCAGAGGATGGAGTGGAGTGGTCGTGTGCTTATCTGGCATGCCCAAGGCCCTAAGCTCAATACTCACAACCTCAAAGATAACAATATAATAGTTTTAAGGTCATTTTTCTGGGGGTTGGAGAGTTAACTCAGCAGGTAAAAGCACTTGCTGCTCTTGCAGAGGACCAGAGTTGGATTCCCAACACCTACACTGGGCAGTTCACAACCTCTGTGGGTGGGCAGGCACACACACACACACACACGCATGCACACACGCATGCACACACACATGCACACATATGCAACACATATACTCACACATAAATTAAAATATATCTTTTTAAAGTCCATATTTTCCTTCTAAATAAGAATATTAAAGAACTGACCTCAAGAGTTCAAAGCCATCTTGGGGTCCCAGCTTAGAGTAAAGAAAAATGGAAGAAACACAGAAATAAGCTATGCATTTGGTGTAAATGTTGTTGGTCAGCCGGATCACACCTCATGTGAAGGGCACCTACTTTTGGATTCTTCAGTTGCAAAAATCCAAGAATATGGTAGGAAGCACTTACAGGAGCCTCTAACCTCAGTCTTAGAATTCAGGTGTTCATTCTAGTTGGGTAAAGCTCAGGAGTTCCCAACTATCCGATAGTTGTCACGTCATCCCTAGGCAAGAATAATTGTCCCTTTCTTTTCTATATACATTTTAACAAGTTTTGCTCAAAAGGATTCCTGATAAAATGGGAAATCATTAAAAAAAATACACATACTTTAAGCAGTTTGTTTTTAACTTAAACGATGAGTAACATTCATTTGCCAGTTTGCCTGTTTGGGTGAATGGTATGTAGAGGTGCCCTGTTGCTCCTCCATCCTTGTCTCTGTTTCTTCAAAGGCACGTGATGAAACCACTTTCTAGCTTGCTCTGATGTTGCATGCACCTGAGTAATGCCTTTTCTTCCTTTCTTTCTCTGTATATGCGGCCCAAGTCCTTGTGTTTAAGTGAGGGTGTGTCCATGACACAGCAGGTGTGGGGAGCTCAGATGACAACCTTGGGTGTTGGTCCGTGTCTTCTACCTTGTTGGATGCAAGATCTCTCATTTGACACTGTGGATGTCAGGCTAGCTGATGCGTGAGCTTCCTGGAATTCTCCTGCCGCCCCCACCCCCACCCCTATCATTTTACTGTAGGACCTCTTGGACTACAGATATGTGCTACCACGCCCAAAGCGTTATGGATTCTAGGCATCCAAACTCAGGTCCTGGAACATACACAAATGTTTAACCCACTGAGTCATATCCCCAGACCCACAAGGGAATCTTCATATTCTCTTGCACTTGTGACTTGGTGCAGAAGAACACAGCCCCCTTAGAATCCACTTGTTGGAAATGTCAAAGCCAAAAGATGGAAGAAGCCTGGTGCTCAGCAATCAGGAACTTAACATAACTGAGGAACTGTTTATTGTATTAAACCGTCAAGGCTTTTGTCTAGTAAAGCAGCTAGTACTGCCTTAGCTAGTTGGCATTGCCTTAACTAATGACTCTTTTTAAGAAAATATGAGTTTCCTCATTGAAATTCTTTTCCATCTTTCTTACCTAAGTCAAACCCCTAACATACTAGCATTTCCCATTTAGTCTCTTAAAGTTTATACTTGAAATTGTTAGTAAAACAATGAGTTCAGCACCCTAATGCTCCTGTCTCATCCTCATTTAATTTATGTTTCCATGACCTCACTCGCACTGAGTTCTTTCAACACATTCCATTTAGCTTTCATGGAAGCAATTATTTTTCCATACTCATTACATCAGTTTACATAAATATTTAATTAGACACCATAAATATGACAACAAACACAATTGACACGAACTGTTTTGGAACCTATCGTTGAAGGAGCAGAGCTCCCAGGGTGCACCAGAGAAGTCCATCACAAGCATTCATCCTTCTGTGGACATCAGTCAATATGCGTGACACCACTAATGAATTGGCTTAGTAGCCACTGGTGAACTGAATACATTGTGTTTAATTTTCTTCCTATTTCACTTGGGATTTTTTTATGTATCTTTACACACAATATTATTCTACACCTTGGCAGTTTGTTACTTATATATCAGGTCCTGATAGTAATCTCGTGTCAACTTCTTCAAACCAATTTGATAATATCATTACCTCTATATATTGTATTATTTATCTGTTGCTTTTGAGACAGAATCTCAGCTAGCCCAGGCTGGCCTTGAACTCTTGATCCTTCTCCCTTTGTTTCTCAAGAATTGGAAATACAATTGTGTGCCACCATGCTGTATTAGTTATGGTTTTATTGCTGTGAAGAGACACTATGACCACGCAACTCTTATAAAGGAAAACATTTCATTGGAGATGGCTTACAGATTCAGAGTTTCAGTCCATTATCATCATGGCAGGAAGCATGGTAGCATGCAGGCAGACATGATGCTGGAGAAGTAGCTGAGAATTCTACATCTGGATTGGCAGGCAGCAGGAAAGAGAGGGACACTGGGCCTGGCTTGAGCTTCTGAAACCTCAAAGCCCACCCACTGTGACATACTTCCTCCAACAAGGCCACACCCACTCCAACAAGGCCACACCTCCAATAATGCTGCTCCCTATGAGTCTATAGGGGCTGTTTCCATTCAAACCACCACACGTGTCTAGACAGATTCTTCTTCCAGTGTTGGAGCTCAAACTCAGGGCCTTGTACATGCTAGACAAATGCTCTACCAATGAGCTACATTCTCACCTTTATCTCCGTATGATTTACAAAGCATGGGGCATGCATCAATTGAGGAACCTGTAAACAGAATGAATATGTGACTTTGGACTCTTTTTAACTGGAGAATTCCTTATTATTTTGTCCCAGAATTGTTTCTCTTTTCAGAATATTCACTTCTTCTCTAGTTTTTTCTTTTTTTCTTTTTTTTTAAAAGATTTATTTATTTATTATGTATACAACATTCCTTCTATATATGCTTGCATATCAGAAGAGGGCGCCAGATCTCATTACAGATGGCTGTGAGCCACCATGTGGTTGCTGGGAATTGAACTCAGGACCTCTGGAAGAGCAGTCAGTGCTCCTAACCTCTGAGCCATCTCTCCAGCCCTGTTTTCTTTCATTTATTTATTTATTTGTGTGGCATGTGTGCACAACAGCACAAGTGTGGAGACTATAGAACATACACACAGGAGTCATGGAAATTATAGAACACGTGGGAGTCAGTTCTCTCTTTCCACTGTATGGCTTCCAGGAATTGAACTCAGATTATCAGATTTAGCAGTTATCACCTTTACCTCAGTCACCTCGGATTTTTGTTCACTTTCTTTATTTTTCTTTCTTTATTTTTGTTTTATGTGTATGTGCATTTTGCCAACATGTATGTCTACGCATGCGGTGCCCACAGAGACCAACAAAGGGTGATAGATTCCCCCACCTGGATCTGAGGTTAGTGACTGATGTGAGCCCCCACGTGAGTGCTGGGAACAGAATCCAGGTCCTCTGGAAGAAGAGCCAGTGATCGTCGCCACTGCACCATCTATCCAGCCTCCACTTTTTTATTTATCCAGTGTATGCTTTGGGGTGGAGTGAGGGATATAGGTACCCGTGAATGCAATGGGGCCGGAGGCATTGGAATCCCCAGGAGCTAGAGTTGCAGGTAATGAAACATTTGGCATGGGCGCTGGGAACAGAACTTGGATCTTCTGCAAAAGAATCAAGCACTCGAACCCCACGGAGCCATCTCTCCCACCCCCAGATTGTTCACATCTTGAGTCAGGTTTCGTACCACATATTCTCAGAAAAGCCATCTATTTCATGGGGGCGATTTTCAAACGTCCTGGCATAAAGGCAAGCATGGCATCCTCTTCCTAAACGTGCCAGCTTTTAATTATGGACAATCTTAAGCACACGTAAGAGCAGCTGGACAACTTAATGAACCTCCAAGCAGCCATTCCTCAGTCTCAGCAGTAATCAACATTTTCGTCAATATTCTTCCGCCCAGTCCCCAGTCAGCCTTTTAAAGCAGAACGCTGCCATCTTGAACGAATCCCAGGCTTCCAATGATGCCACCCTCATAAACTTCAGTCATTTCCCCCCACAGAAAAGAACTTCCCTAGGAAAGGTTGCCATTTTCTACAGCTGTAACTACAATTTTTCTGGTTTTCCTTTTTTTAATAAGTAAGCTATGTATTCTAGTGTTTCTAGTTTTCTTTCTCTTTTTATGATTTATTTAGATTATCTGCAGAGAAATTTTGCCTACAAGGCATGTATGTACACCACATGCATGCCTGGTGCCCACAGAGGCCAGAAGAAGGTGTCGAATCCCTTGGGACTGGAGTTACAGATGTTTGTGAGTCGCCATGTGGGTTCTGGGAGCTGGGGTCCTCTGACGGAGCAGCTGGTGCTCTTCCATCACGGATTCGTCTCTCCAGTCCCAGGTGTTTCCTTTCAATGCAAAGATGGCTGTTACTACTCCGCTTTCACTACTCTAGTTGGCTCATTTGTTTTTCTTAGGCCAAATGCTTGCTTAGTGAGTAATGGTGTCCCCGGAGGGTGTCCCGGAGGGTACCGTGTACTGCTGAACACTTCAGTCGCATCCTTCACGGTGTTCTCATTCTCCACGTTTTCTTTATGGTCTATAACTGCAGGTTGAAAATCCTACTTTAAACCATAAATTGTTTAAATTTTTTCTTCTTTTAAGAAAATTTCCCCTCTCCCAAAAATATCAATAAATGAATATATTAATTAACTAATTTAACTAAAATTTAAATTTCCCCCTCATTTGTAGACTCATGAATGTTATTGTATTAAGCATTTATATTAATTTTGTGGCATTTATTTGCCTCTACCCACCTCGTGGTTTTATGTTTGTTTTTATACCACACATTGTAATAACATTACATTATCATAAAAATTACCTTTACATATATGTATTAACTTTGGAGAATTATCTTTAACCCTTGTTCAGTTTTATAACTGTTTATAGTCAGTTAAGCTCTATTTAATAAGTTTCAGTATTCCCTTTTTTAATATTGTAATTTTCCCAGTCACTGCTGTGGTATGATATGATGTGGTTTGCAACAGGGTCTAAAGTAGCCATGGCTGGCCTTGAACTCCCCGTGCAGCTAAGGAACTTCTGTTCTTCTGATCTCTGCCTCTGAGAGAGGTGCTGGGGTTATGGTGACAGATAGTGTCATCACCCCTGGTTCTGTGTGGTGCTAGAACTGAACCCGGGGCGTTGTGCAGGCTAGCCGAGTGCTCTACCAACTGAGCTACATGCCCGGCCCTAATTTTCCCGATCTTGAATTTTCTTTTTGCTGTGTCTCTTGGTAACCTGGTCCATATCATGAAGGGACTTCTTATCAGAACGTCATTGTAATTTGAGGTCCTTGCCTCTGCCAGTATTCATAAGAGAAAAGACTCAGGAGAGCAAAATATCTCAACTGGAAATAAAATGTACAGAAGTAAATCATGTTGAAACAACCAGCCTACTGGGTTTCCGTCCAGAGGCATTTTGAAGTGGCAAGAAGATGGCTTCTGGAGTGTCAATGGGCAGGGATGATGTGGGCATCACTAAAGAGCAGTACGAACACTAGCTAAAGTGGGATAAATTCTGAATGTAAACAAACAGCAGGACGGTGCCATGTGCTATTTCTGTAGCAACAAGAAGAGCAATACCCCACAGGTCACTGTGGGTTGAGACCGGAAAAGTAAAGTGAGCCCCCCCCCCCAAGTTGAGGAAAAAGAAGATGGACAGCAGCTTTTGATCAGTGTGTGAGCCGCTCCTGTGTGTGGGCGTCTGCACGCTGGGAAAGCCACGCCTCTCTGCTGAAGGCTGTGAAAAACTACCCAGAGTTCCCGGGCTATACCTGTGATAGCTCAGAATCACTGTAGAGCAGGCCAAAACGGCTAGTTTAAGACCTGGGAGCAACACTTTATACTACGCACTGAAATTTTTCTTAAGAGGGAGGAGGTTATAAAGTATAATGAGTTACAGCTCTGAAGGGAAAGGTAGCCTGGCAATGGGGAGCCAAGGAATGCCACTAAGTCACACCGCACAACAAACCTCACACAAGAGATTTATTGGAAAAGACACAGGATGGTGTGACTGCTGTTAGGTATTTTCTTAAGACGAACCTCTCTGCCAATGCAAATAATCCCAATCAGACCAAATCAAACCGAGATAAAGCTGCCCATGTATAATAGATGACTTTACTCCCGGGTGGCCCTGGGAAAACATGGAGAAGGGAAGACCGTGCAAAACCCAGAGACCACGTGCTCATTCTGGGGGGGGGGGCAGTTTAAATAGCCTGTGGGAGTGGTCCCGACCTTCCCTGGGGAGGGGTTACCATTTGGCAGGCTTTCTTGACCCTCCCTGGGAAGGGTCACTGTTTGGTGGGCTTTTTTGGAGGTGGAGTTTGGACTGAGGCAACTCCCGGGGAAGGGAGCCTATGCCAGGAACTGGGGTGAAGCCCCCAGGCAAACAATCCGTACTTTTTGTATAAAGGGGTGTTAAGGAGCTGAGGTGATGCTTTCAACCAAACAGCTGCCTTTCCTCTGGAGGCAAACAGCAAAGAACTAGGCAGGAGGCAGGCTTTATATAGGGCTGGGGGGCACTTTCCAGGGTAGCCTGGGTTTAGAGAGATTTTGTGGCCTGATTTTAGGGCAAGTTCAGGGACTGGAGGGCTTTTTTTTCCCCTATGGGGCAGGGCCTGGCCACTCTCCCACCTTGGAGGACCGGAAATGACTGTTATAGTTTATAGAGAAGTCTGGGGGTGGGCAGGACCTAGCTGCTCACCCCACAAAGGGGCTTACATGAACAACCTCAAAAAATGCTAGGCTAGAAAAAAGGAAGGAGCCAGGAAATCAGAAAGAAAATGCACAGATGGTTTTTTTATTGCCCTCACCAAGGTCCTACAAACTACAATCCAGAAAACAAGCAGAATCCAATATGAAGAAAACTAATGCTATAATCCCAGCACCCAGAAAGCATTAGCAATAGGACCTCAAGACCAGTCACAAAAGAAACAAAGAGGAGGTGGGGAGGAAGAAAGGAAGAAAGGAAAGGAGGGAGGTAGAGAGGAACACCAGCACAGTCAGTAGTCCAATCAGTGGTCCTACAATGAGAAGCGTGAGGAGACTAATAGGCCCACACATGCAAACATGGCTCTGGCAGACCTTGTCCGTCCCCCATTCCTCATCCTGGCTAAACCATTAGGTTACATTCCTAAAACTAGCCACCAAGGTCAGTTCCCTTATTTGGTCACGTTCTCATCCTGAGACTGACTACCAAGGTCCAGCTATCAAAGTATGGATATCTAGCAATCAAAGCTTCCTTTTGGCTGGGCTAATTAACATGCCCAATTAAAATCAAATACCTCATCCTAACATGAGGTTTTCCCTTGTACCTTTATTAACCGCCATTTTCCTATGGACTGGATCTGTTTCCTTTCCATCCAGAGGCCGTGCTTTGTCCCTCTCGGACAAATACCCCTTCCCCCTCTCCCTTGTTCCCTTCCCCTTCATCCTCTGTCTCCCATCATTTTTCTCTTATTCCTTGTCCTTTGTCCTTCTGGGGCAAATAAATCTCCTTTGTGCTAAGAATTTGGTCTTGGGGTGTCTTGTGCAGATTCCAGTCCATCCATTCAAAGGGAACAGAAAAAGGAGTCCTCAGATGGTCATAGGCCAGCTAGGCTGCTATGCACAGCTATGAACACAAGAACTAGTCTCCAACAAAGCAGAGAGGGCACACCAGCACCTAAGGATGACCTCTGACCTCCAATGTGTATGGTGGCACACATGCACCCAACACTCTCACACATTAACACTCCTACACACATACAAAACAACATTTTGGAACACTGGCTACTACAGTAGGTGAGAAACCAATGTTGAGCACATCAACTTTCTATAAACATAGAAGCTTACATAAATAAACCTAAAACAAGACATGCAGGCAATGTAACTTGCTTGCTCTTGGACCTAATCCTCATTTTATGCTTGAACACACTCTTTCTCCCATTTGATCATTTCCTGCAATTTTCTTTTACTAGTTTTCTTCAGTTTTTTTGTTTGGTTGGTTGGTTGATTGGTTGTTGGTTGGTTTGCTTTTTTTCGAGACAGGCTTTCTCTGTGTAGCCCTGGCTGTCCTGGAACTCACTTTGTAGACTAGTCTGGCCTGGAACTCACAAAGACCCACCTGTCTCTGCCTACCAAGTGTGGGATTAAAGGTGAGCACCACCACCACCAGGGCATTTTCTTCAGTTTTGAACTGTCAAACTTTACTTACAACAAGTCTGACTTATCACTCATTTTGACTTAAAGAAAAAGTAGAGACTTGAGAGTTCAGGAACGACCACCACTAAGCTGAGACCACTTCTTCCTCAGGACCATATTCAAACTTCAAAGTTTTTAGTAAAAATTTCCTTAGGGTCCTGTAAGGACATTAATTAAAATGTCCAGGAGAAAGAAGTGATAAGAATTATAAAAAAGGGCTGATGTGGCAGTGTGTACTTTTAAATCCCAGCACTCAGTAGGTAGAAGCAGGTGGATATCTGTAAGTTCAAGGCCAGCCTGATCTACAGAGTGAGTTCCAGAACAGCCAAAGCTACACAGAGACCCCCGTCTCAGAACGAAGAAAGAAAGAAAGAGAGAGAGAGAGAGAGAGAGGCAGCAGAAGTAAAACAAGAAAATGGTGACATACAAGAGAAACTTCACCAAATAACTTTTCCACAAAATTTCTGTGCATGAAGCATTTCATGGCCCCTTAGGTATCTGTCTTCTGTAGTGACACCCAAAAAGCAGCTTTACTGAAAAAAAAAAAGTTCTCATAATACTTTTTGCCCCAAATCTGCACCCATGGCTCCATCACAAGCACCCCTCATTGCAGGGGGATAGAACACAGCCTGTGAGGGTGGGGGCTACTTGAAGTAACTAACAGGATTTGAATATTTGTTGGGTGATTTGAGGGAGGGGCCTAAGGAAGCAATAACTCTCTCTAGATTCAGCACCTACTAAAACCAAGGGCAACTTTCTAGTTAGATTGCCCATAAGTCTTCTTGACTAGAAAAGCAGGCTAGAGAAATCCTGGAGTCGTGGTGAGTAGACAGGTGGCTGTCACTCTTTTTATCTGAGGGAGGAAGACGTTTGGTAACGTGCAGCTCACTCCATGTTCATGTTGTCTTTGTTCAGGCATGACTATGGAGTGCTCCTGGTTCTGTTTTGAAGCACGGTGGTCACAGATGGCCTTGGGAGTTTTGCAAAGATATTTACATCCATCAAGAGCTGCAGCTGGGCTGGGCAGTGGTATACTGAGAAGCATGTGCCAGCCCTTCCACGAGCAATACCCACACAGGAAAGATGAAGTATCATCTGCATTTGAGCCATGGTATTCAGGTGGGTTCACTTTCAAAACTATGGCTTGTCTGTTTTTGTTATTGTTCATCTGATTGTTTCTTGCTAGCCAGTTATTAAGAATTTCAAAAAATACTTGCATTTTATTTCTCAACCCATTTTCGTGGGTTTCCCAATAGGGAAGCTCTCTTGCACTCCGCAAATCCAGCAATGATGGTTCTAATTTTTGGAAATGCATTGCCTTTTCCATTCTTAAAGACTATCTACTAAGAGCTTCTAAATAGGTCTCTTTGTGCATTTGTTATTTTTTTTTCTTTTTATCAGAGCCTTACTGTGTATCTATGGATACACTGTGTCACCAAGCTGGCCTCAAACTCAAGGCAATCTAGTCCTGGGATTATAGGTGTGTACCCCATGTCTGTCTCTTTTGCATAATCTTTAATTGAAATCCTGCCCATCCAGTCTTGTGTTGAAACAGCCATCTACCTTCCCACCCCAGGAGTGTTCTTTAAGAAACATGCCAAACCCCTCTTGCAAATCACACAAGAGTCTTGACAATCCATTGACGTTCACTGAAAATGACTAATTAACATATGCAAAACAGGGTCTGCCAACCTTCATAAAAATGAACCAAATACCATTGTAGCTGGGGTCATCCTTGTGGATTCCTTGGAATTTCCCTAGTGCCAGGTTTCTTGCTAGCCCCATAATAGCTCCCTCTGTCAAGATATCTCTTCATGGTCTGCAGACATGGGATATAGAATATGGAAAATAACATCTTGAAATTTGCAGGCAAATGGATGGAACTAGAAAAAAAATTATCCTGAGTGATGTAACCCAGACCCAGAAAGACAAACACAGTATGTACTCACTCATAAGTGGTTATTAGACATAAAGCAAAGGACAACCAGCCTACAGTCCACGACCCAGTAAAGCCAGACATACATGGATTCCCTGGGAAGGGGAAATAGACAAGACCTCCCGAGAAAACTGGGAGTCGAGGAGAGAGGAGAAAAGAGTGAGGAAGGGAGAAGGGGGGGAGGAGAACATGAGGGATTTGGAAGGTCAAATTGGGGGAAGGACAGAGAGGGAGAGCAAAGAAGAGATATCTTGACAGAGGGAGCTATTATGGGGCTAGCAAGAAACCTGGCACTAGGGAAATTCCAAGGAATCCACAAGGATGACCCCAGCTAAGACCCTAAGCAATAGTGGAGAGGGTGCCCACACTGGCCTTGCCCTATAATCAGATTGATGACTACCTTGTTGTCATAGAACCTTCATCCAGCAACTGATGGAAGCAGATGCAGAGATCTACAGCTAAGCACTGGGCTGAGCCCCTGGAGCTCTATCCACAGGATCTGCGGGTAGGAGAGAACTGACTCCCACAAGCTATCCTCTAACTCACACACACACACACACACACACACACACACACACACACACACACACAGGCACTATTGCACTATCGAGCCAGCCAACACGCCAGCCCAGAGTAGGGAGGGGCCCGCGAGTCCCCGCCCCTAATGAAGGAGCTGTTGACAGCTGGTGGCTTCTGGAGGAAGGAAAAGTCAGTCTTCTTTAAGGATGTGGCTCCTAGTAAGTCAGGCAATGCCCCAGCAATTGGCCACGCGCCCAGAAGTAAATGGAGCGCTCAGCCCGGTGTCAGTGGATTGTAAATAAAATAAAATGAAATGAAAAGACGACGCAAAGTTGGAACAATAGGTGGAATGTATCTGGGAGTGGGGGAGGGGGGATAGTTGGGAGTAAAAAACACCAAAACCCCTTGTATGAAACGCTCCGAGAATTAATAAAATCCTATGTTGTGCAAGAATGATGACCTGAGACCCAGTCCACAGAGTCACGTAAAGCCAGGTGCAGACCGCACATCTGTCCTCCCAGCAGGGCCAGGGGATACCCCAGAAGCTTTCAGGCCAGCTAGCCTGGCCTACACAAGTCTAACATCAAAGAGACCCGGTCTCAAAGTGGAAGGTGACTCTGTCCTCTGACCTCACGTGAACGTCATGGCAGACATCCACGCGTCCACATTTGCATACACAAATACCCAAACACCCAGATCGTATACAGACACACAGGGGAAAATGCAAAATGGAGCAGGAGGATTGCTCAGTGGGTGAAGGGTCTTTCCTGCCAAGCTGACAGCTGCAGTTTGACCCCCAGAGCCCACGTGGAGGAAGGAGAGAACTGACTCCCACAAGCTGTCCCCTGATGTGCACATGAATACAGCAATAAGCAGGCACATGTACACATACAAACATACATGATACTTTTTCGTTTGTTTGTTTTGTTTTTTGTTTGTTTGGTTGGTTGGTTTTTCAAGATAGAGTTTCTCTGTAGCTTTGGGGCCTGTCCTGGAACTAGCTCTTGTAGACCAGGCTGGCCTCGAACTCACAAAGATCCGCCTCATACATGATACTTACCGTGTCTTTTTAATCTCTCAGATCCAGAGGGGCAGCCACTGTGTGCTCCGTCCCCTTCCGGCTTTCATCCTGCTGCTCTGTCATTTCCAGGCAGGGGTAAGAAAGTGAGAGCCGGGCTGGAGAGATGGCCCAGTGGTTAAGAGCACTGGCTGCTCTTCCAGAGGTCCTGAGTTCAATTCCCAGCAACCACATGGTGGCTCACAACCATCTGTAATGAGATCCTGTGCCCTCTTCTGGCATGCGGGCATACATGGAGGCAGAATGTTGTATACATAATAAATAAATAAATCTTTAAAAAAAAAGAGAGAGAGACAAGATCAAGGGCTGTGTGGATGTACATGTGTACACATGTGTGTAGGCCTGAAGTATACCTCTAGTGTCTTCTTCGGTTGCTCTCCATCTTGGTTTTTAAGGCAGGGCTTCTCCCTGAACCTGGATCTCATTAACTGAGCTCGGCTGGCTAGATGTCAAATACAACTCTGTAGTACCACCTAGTTTTTCTTTTTCGAGACAGGGTTTTTTTGTTTTTTTTTAAAGATTTATTTATTTAGTTTACAGTGTTCTGTCTGCATGTGTGCCTGCAGGCCAGAAGAGGGCACCAGATTTCATTACAGATGGTTGTGAGCCACCGTGTGGTTGCTGGGAATTGAACTCAGGACCTCTGGAAGAACAATCAGTGCTCTTAACCTCTGAGCCATCTCTCCAGCCCATCGAGACAGGGTTTTTCTGTGGCTTTGGAGCCTGTCCTGGAACTAGCTCTTGTAGACCAGGCTGGCCTCGAACTCACAGAGATCCACCTGCCTCTGCCTCCTGAGTGCTGGGATTAAAGGCGAGCGCCACCACCGCCCGGCCCACCTAGTTTTTCTTACGTGGGTTCATGTCCTTGTGCTTGGGCAGCGAGCACTTTACCATGAGTGATCTCCCTGGCCTTTATGAGATGATCTGGAAAGACTTTCAAAGGTTTACCATGGTATGGGGGACCCTCCCAATGCCTGTGAACTCTCCCACTTTCCCAGAGGCCTCTCGTAACTTCTCAGCTCCTGCCCTGAAGAACAGTGTGGAGTGGCTTTTTACTGAGGTAGCTTCACCCCATAGGAAATCCTCCTGGCCTGGGGCCAGCTATTTTCTATCCTTGCTCCTGGGAAACAGACACCCTCGCCAGGACAAACTGGCCCCCACTGAAACCCTCCCATTTAGAACTCTGAGCAGCTCACCAGACAGGAAACAAGCTCTGGCTTCTATTCATTTATGGCTCTAAACACATGCCCTCTGGATGAACTCTCCCACCCTGCTCTCCTCCAGTCCTAGGACATCCCTCCCCAGTGCCCCCCAGTTCTCTCGTGGCTTTCCCTACAAGAGAAAAGAAAATGTCAGGACACTGTCCGCACCCCAGAGATGGCTCTCTACTGCCCCTTTCTCCTGCTTCAGCTAGAGGTACGTGATGGAGACCGACAATCCCCGCACCAGGTTTCACTGTTCCCAAAAGAATCTGCCTCTGGCTGACATCCCACCATAAACACATTCTGAAATCTGAAGCTGCTTAGCACTTTGTGTTCTCAGCTCTGAGACGTCCCATGAAATTTCGAGGCACCATGAAAAGTCCCACTGGAGACCCTGCTACGTTTAAGATACACAGCGCCTTCCACGTGAGCTTTGGGTCCTCCGTGGGGCTGGCTTCAGACTCCTCCCAGCAGAAAACACCATAGCTGTGACTGTCAGCTGAGTCCCACTTCTGGTTGCTAAGATAGGACCTTTGGAAAGATTCAAATCACAATTCCTTTTTGCAATTGTTACACAGTTGCTTCTGGTCTACCCTCATGCCATGAATACACTCCAGAAAACTGAACATTCCTGGGCTGGGCAATTAAGGAACCCAAAGAGAGTTGCAATTGATTTGTAGGAATAACCTTTAAGAATCTAAAAATATATCAAATGTGAAAGGAATAAATTAGGACAGGAGAGTTGTGTATACTTAAATGCCCAACAGTAGATGAAGGGGTTAAATCCCTCGGGATCATCCCAAAATCTGCTTTATGAAAGCCAGTTTGGGGTTCCATAATATCCATAATCTTCATGTTTTTATTCATTGAGTTACTGGTAGGCTTCAGTCTCTGTATCCAACTGGTGTTGCCACCAGGAGTTCAGAGAAAAGTCCGTGATAATGGAAAAAGGCACAGCAAAGGGGATCTGCCGCCCATGGATCTTTACCGTTCATGTCCCAGGTAACCAGTGAGAAGCAAGGGTTCGCGATCAGAAGTGGGGGGAGGGAAGCAGTGAATCAGCTGATCTCTGGGGTCCCTCCATTCTGGAAGGCTTGGGCGTAAGGCGTGCTGTCCTGCTGGCAATATGCACAAAACAGAGCAAGCGGTTGACAGAAATTCATTTCAAACAGGGAACAGAACCCAAAGTGATTTTTTTTTTGAGACAAAGTCTCATACGATTCAAACTGCCCTTGAACTCAGTTTGTAGCCTGAACTCTGATCCTCCTGCCTCTCTCCCTCTCGAAGTGCTGACATTATTAGCAGATGCTACCACGCACGCCTTCTCTCTCATTTCTGTGGATTTTTGTCAAGCACCATTCTGCTCTTACCCACAGACCTACACAGTCTCCGTGCGTACCCAGCAACTTGGAGTCGAGAAAGTCACGGCAGCATCTACGCGAACTCCAGCCTTCTGTCCTAACGGCCTTCCTTTGCTGATCTATCACAGGACAGGATCTCAGGTGTGCTTTGTCAGACTAAGGTCAGTCCTGGTTACTTGCCCTTAAAAAGTGAAGGTAGAGGCCTGTGAAAACTGTATTCATGCATGTTCAAGGGTCTGGGAAAACACTGAAGAAGACCCTCAAATAGTATGTAAAAGCGAAGAGTGTTTATTTACCAGCATGAGGGGTCAACCACCTGTACAAAATGGCATCGACCCAGGACAAAGGTGTGCACATTCTTTTAAGCATAGCTAGGGAAATTTCAGGAACACGTCATCTCAAACATAATTGGTTAAACAGGCAGCCGGTATATTAATGCATTTTTGATAGGCTGAGATTTAGGGTTTTATCTTTGGACATACTAGGGTAAGTTTCAAGGGGGCGGTGCAGGAATTGTCCCTATTTGGTCATTGTTATGAGATCCTGTGGGGTCTGACTCAGGCCTTGTGTTCTATCTCTTATCCCTGACATCAGGGATGTTGTTTGATTAATATCCCTTTGTTTAAGAAACTGAAACTTAGACAGAGCTTGTAAAATGAAGGAAGTTTAGACCTCTCACATGGACACTGTGCTAAGTGACCCAACTTCAAACAAAAGTTGTCTCTGCCTCCAACAGCTCAGACCATGGTGGTCAGCACTGGCCAGCAATTCAGACCCCTTCTCTCTTATGAGACATTTCTCCTAAGATCACCTGGTTCTTTCTTGTCAATTGTCTTGAACAGAAGTACCTCAAGACTTTGTACTCCAAAGAGAAAACTTCAAGTCTTCATTACAGTTTCCCTGAAGACTTAGCTCCCAAGTCAACCTTCTTGACAATCTTCAAGTTCTCTGAAACAAAAAGCATTTAATGGGCATCCAGGGGTTGATTTTTGCCAAGTTAAATCAGCACTCAGTAGGCTCTCTAAAATGGCCCATTCTAGGAGGTTGTTCTACACAATGAGTGTGGAACAATGGAAGTGCCTCCTGACCATTTTAGGTAGTAGATGCTTGATTAAAATAGTAGTGATCACCATTATTATCAAATAATTAAAATCTACTTGCATAATAATCATATACATATAACTTTGTATTTAACTTGTTCTGTTTTCATTTTGTTGAATCTACTAAACAACCACTAGCCTCAAATATTTTACATTGATATAGATTTTTATATATTGATACAAATTTAGGTTTAGGTTTATTTTTATTTTGCTGTATATGTATTTCTATTCTTCTTTAAGGTATTGTACCTATACAGTTTATTTTAAAATATAATGTAAAGTTCTAGTCCTTAAAAACTACTTAAGATAATAAAAAATACAGGTTAATAGTAATCTATAATAATCAAACTTATAGTCATGTTAGATATGTTTTCAAGATCAAACAAAAGCATATTTTAAGTAAATAGATGGTCTTCAAACACTTCAAAGACCTCCAAAATAAAATATTTAAAATTTTTTAATAAAGTAAGACATGGATGCTCCTGACAACACCAATTTACTTCAAGAAAAAGATGATGAACATCAAAAAACCTCCATATAGAGTTTGCTTTCCTTATGGCAAAGCTACCTATTTGGGTAGGAAACCGTCCTTGCCTTGATTGATGACAGTACACTGTACAAACTAGACAAACAGGACACAGACACACACTGACTGGACAGTCCTTCAAAATTCCTACTTCGTAAAAAAGTCTGCCAGATACTTTAGGCCTGTAGGCCAAATATGGATGCCCCAATGTTACGGAGAAACGTTGGATGATTGTCTAGACAACCATCTCTGTTGTTTCTTAGCTTTGAAAGTTACTTGCTCTACACTTCCTCTTTAATCAGATATTATTATATCCTTCTTGGGTCTTTGATGGGGTTAAAGACTAGATAGTTACAGTTACAATATTCCTTCTTACCAAATTCAAAAGAGAAATAAAGTTTATAAGGTTAAAAAACATAAAAACTGGGCTGGAGAGATGGCTCAGAGTTTAAGAGCACTGACTGTTCTTCCAGAGGACCTGAGTTCAATTCTCAGCAACCACATGGTGGCTCACAACCATCTATGATGAAATATGGTGCCCTCTTCTGGCCTGCAGACAAACATGCACTATATACATAATAAATAAATAAAATCTTTTAAAATATATACATATACTTAAGTTGCTTATCTAAAAAAGTGTTTTGAGGTCTTAAAGATAGTTTTAGGATGATAATACAAGTTATAATAAAAATGATTTAGGTACAAAATTTCAAATGCATCAAAATAAGATAGGTAATAGAGTATTTTCTCCAAATTTGACAAATACAAATGGACTGAACATTGTAAATATAATTCTTATTTAATAATTGTTCTTATATATGAGTTTACTACATTAGAGTTAAAACATTTTCTTTTATTTAGACAAAAGGGGGAAAATACTGTGGGATATTTCTATTCTGTGTGAAAATGTATTGCTGTGATTGATATAATAAAAACTGAATGACTGGTCCGGGCTGCCTGAGGCATCCACAGGCCCACCTGGCACCTTGTGGATCAGGTGGGTGAAAGACACCCACTGTCCAGCCTGCCTGAAACACCCACATGCCCACCAGGCCGTGGCACCAGGCAGTTGGGTGTCAATATGCTGAGCAAGTATATAGTGGTGACAGGGGAGAGGAAGAGAGGTGGAATGGCAGAATGGTTCGTGTGCTGTGGTAAGAGGCAGAACTGAAGAAACGAGAGCTCTGACGAATGGGCTAATGTTGGTGGCCTGCTTGCCACCCTGGATCAGGGTGACATCTGGCCTGGGCTGCTGCTTATGGCTACATCTGGGTCTACGCCAGCCGTGATCCACGTTGCCACCAAGACCACAGGGATCAGGCCAATCCAAGTGACCTACACAGCTACATGAGGCCAGGCCCAGGCTGCTACCATTGGCCATGTCTGGGTCCATGGTCCAACGGCAGCCCGGGTCTGGGCTGATGTCCGTGGCTTGTGTTGGCACAGGAAGTCATAGGAACCATGCGTATTGAAATCCAAGAGCCTTCCCTGTCCCTCACTAGCCCCAGGATAGCTGGTCCTGCCCTTTGCTGGATACTGTAGCAGGAGACCTGGCATTCCATGGGAGAGCTGACCCCAGCATTCAGGAGAGATGGCCCTACCCCACACCATAGGCATGGGAGAGCTGCCTCCAATGACATGGGCCTGGGAAAGCTGACTCTGCCCCTCACCTGAGGGGGTGGTCTCAATGGCCCAGACTGACCAGTTCAGCTACCACCCAGACCCACATCCTGGGTCTTGGGTTGACCCACCTTAACAGCTGCCCCATCTTTGACCTGCTAGAGTGCTCAAAGTAACTGGCCCTGCAGAACCATAACCTCAGGATCTCCACAGCTCAGGACAACAACAGGATATTCGAGAGGAGTTTCGATGAGGCCTCAGCCAGTGATGATGGTGTACCAGAGGCCTTGAACCAGACCAATGACTCTGCTATGAACATTTTGTAGGTGGAGCTGATTGGACAAAAGGGGTGTACTGCATGGCACACCGCAGCTCCCGATGCCACGAGGATGAATGAAGAGGGGTTGGAAAGATGAAGGAGTAAGGTGAGGGTTTTTGTTATTGTTTTGTTTTAATTAATTTGGGTGCATACTGCAGGAGTGAGGGGCAGATATGAAGGGACTGGGAGATGAGTGGGATTGGGGTGCATGATGTGAAATTTCCAAAGAATCAATAAAGAATTATGTTTAAAATTTTTGAAAAGATAAAAGTAAAGAAAAAAGCGCAATGACCAATAGCGAGGCAGAAGGTATAAGTGGGACATTCGGGCAGAGAGAGAACTCTGGGAAGAAGAAGGTGGAGTGGCCGGCCAGGCACAGAGGAAACAGGAAGGACAGTACAGAATAAAGGTAATTAAGCCATGTAAAGAATGTAGATTAAAAGATATAGGTTAATTTAAGTAAAAAGAACCAGTTAGGAACAAGCCTAAGCTAAGGCCGGGCTTTCATAACTAATAAATAATCTCTGGGTCGTTATTTGGGAGCTGACTGATGGAACACAAAAAGACTCCTTATAATTATACTCAAACTTTGATCCTATATATTCTTCTACTTAAATTCTCTTACACAGGATCAGACATTCCTCCCCCTCATGGTTTCAATCTCCAACAGCTACTTCAACAATCTCTACCAGGTGGGTTCATTTGTCTGGACATTGGATAAACATGTATTATGCAAGTAGTCCCTGTGCTAGGAGCTGAGAACACACCAGCTCACAGAATGCCGCCCTCCACCCTCCAGAAGTTATCGAAGGAGACTACATATATCCCTACACCATCCAGGGAGGAGACAGAGCAGGCACAGGCAGACACGTGGGAATGAGCATCCAGGAGCAGATAGAGGGCTTCCTTAAAGGTGAGTCTGTAGTTTGCAGGGGAGAATGATCACTTCAGACAAGAGGAACCCTGCATGCAAAGACACCACCTGGCTTTGAAAAGTTCCAGATGAGTTCTTCAGAACAGAAGAAACAAGGAAGAAAGTGATAGGAGCCATGTCATAAAACACTTCATGCATAATGCCCTAGGCAGGAGGTTAGCAATTACTCTCTGCAAAGGACCAGACAGTAAATCTTTTAGGCTTTGCCAGCCAGCCATATTGTCTCTGCCAACAGTACCTGCATTCTGCTATGGTAGCACAAGAACAACCCTTGTAGACAATATAGAAATAAATGGGTGTGGCTATTGTGCCAACAATGGGTTATTTAGAGGTACTTGAGTTACATGTAATTTTCATGCATCATAAAATAGTCTTTTGACTTTTTATACATTTTTAATTGATATTTATTGAGCTCTACATTTTTCTCTGCTCCCTTCCCTACCTCTCCCCTCCCCCCTTCAACCCTCCCCCAAGGTCCCCATGCTCCCAATTTACTTAGGAGATCTTGTCTTTTTCTACTTTCTACTTCCCATGTAGATTAGATCTATATAAGTCTCTCTTAGGGTCCACATTGTTGTCTAAGATCTCTGGGATTGTGGTTTGTAGGCTGGCTTTCTTTGCTTTATATTTAAAAACCACCTATGAGTGAGTACATGTGATAATTGTCTTTCTGTGTCTGGGTTACCTCACTCAAAATAATGTTTTCTAGCTCCATCCATTTTCCTACAAAATTCAAGCTGTCGTTATTTTTTTCTGCTGTGTAGTACTCCATTGTGTAAATGTACCACATTTTCCTTATCCATTCTTTGGTCGAGGGGCATTTAGGTTGTTTCCAGGTTCTGGCTATGACAAACAAAGCTGCTATGACCATAGTTGAGCACATGTCCTTGTGGCACGATTGATCATACTTTGGATATATACCCAAAAGTGGTATTACTGGGTCTTGAGGAAGGTTGTTTCCTAATTTTCTGAGAAATCACCACACTGACATCCAAAGGGGTTGTACCAGCTTGCATTCCCACCAGCAATGCAGAAGTGTTCCCTTTTCTCCACAGCCTCTCCAGCATAAGTTGTCATCAGTGTTTTTTATTTTGGCCATTCTTACAGGTGTAAGATGGAATCTCAGAGTTGTTTTGATTTGCATTTCTCTGATGACTAAGGATATTAAACATTTCCTTAAATGTCTTTCAGCCATTTTAGATTGCTCTGTTGAGAGTTCTCTGTTTAGGTCTGTACTGCAATTTTTTATTGGATTATGTGATCTTTTGGTGTCCAATTTCTTGAGTTCTTTGTATATTTTGGAGATCAGACCTCTGTCTGATGTGGGGTTAGTGAAGATCTTTTCCCATTCCTGTAGGCTGTCATTTTGTCTCGTTGACCGTGTCCTTTACAGAAGGTTTTCAGTTTCAGGAGGTCCCATTTATTAATTGTTTCTCTCAGTGTCTGTGCTTCTGGGGTTCTATTTAGGAAGTGGTTCCCTGTGCCAATGCGTTCAAGTGTACTTCCCACTTTCTCTTCTATAAGGTTCAGTGTGGCTGGCTTTATGTTGAGGCCTTTGATCCATTTGGACTTGAGTTTTGTGCATGGTGATAGATATGGGTCTAATTTCATTCTTCTACATGTTGATATCCAGTTATGCCAGCACCACTTGTTAAATATGCTTTCTTTTTTCCATTTGATATTTTTTTGATTCTTTATCAAAGATCAGGTGTTCGAAGATGTGTGGATTGATATCCAGGTCTTCTGTTCGGTTCCATTGGTCCTTCTGTCTGTTTTTATGCCAGTACCAGGCTGTTTTCAGTACTGTAGCTCTGTAGTAGAATTTGAAGTCAGGGATTGTGCTGCCTCCAGAAGTTCTTTTATTGTATAGGATTGTTTTGGCTATCCTGGGTTTTTTGCTTTTCCAAATAAAATTGAGTACCGTTCTTTCGAGGTCTTTGAAGAATTTTGCTGGGATTTTGATGGGCATTGCGTTGAATTGACTTTTTTTTTTAAATCCTTAAAATTTTATAACACCGGTGGAGCCATACAAAAAAACAGACAGCTGAATCTGGCCGACACATTCAAGTTTACAGGCTTACGCTCTGGGCTGGTAATTCTCAAACCCACCATAGATTGGAATCACCTGGAGATTGCCATAAACCTTCCATGCCGAATTTACAATGAACACAAGCTCATAATGGTGTCTGGGAGCCAGGTGGCTCCGTGTTTTTAAACGCCAGGTGCCTCAAGGCTAGGATTGCAAACTTCTGAAAATACCACTCCAGGCTAAAAGAGCTAGAAGATGGGTCCATCACTGTTAGAGAGGAACGGCGCACAAATTCGGATCTTAAAAACAGCGCTCTGAAATGATGGAGAAATGTACAACTGATATGAAAGTATGTTCACTGTGTATACTGTGCAGCAAAAGTGCAAGCTATGAATTACGTGTTATGGTCCCATGTTCGTACCTGAGCATACATATATTTTTTAAAAGATTTATTTATTTATTATGTATACAATGTTCTGCCTACACGTCTGCCTGCAGGCTAGAAGAGGGCACCAGATCTCATTACAGATGGTTGTGAGCCACCATATGGTTGCTGGGAATTGAACTCAGGACCTCAGGAAGAAGGAGCAGTGCTCTTAACTGCTGAGCCATCTCTCCAGCCCCATACATATATGTTTAACAATAATAATTGGGAGAGAGTGGCTATCAATTTGAGAGTGAGAGAGCATGTGGAAGGTTCGAAGAGAGGGGTCTTGGGAGGGCCTGGAGATTAGAAAGAGAAGGGACAAAGTAATGTAACTAAGGTTGAATTAAAATGTATGAAAATTTTAAAATATATAAATAAATTTGAGTCTTCTGTTAGAAAAATAGAACTAGGAAGCAAAAGGTTTAGAAAGCAGTAATAAAAGGTAAGCTTTATTTCTAAGTAGTGAAAGTATAAGTAATATGTCTTTTCTCTTTTATTATTTATTCACATTTTACAAAAATAAAAAATAAAAATTCCCCCAGTGTTACATATTAGATCAGGGCCTTGTACATGAAACGCTCTAACCCTGAGTCGTACCCTCTGCACTTGGTGTTTTGAGACAGGGTCTTAGCATTTAGGTCAGACTGGGCTTGAATTCATTATGTGGTCAGCCTGATCTCAGCAGGACTGCCCCATCCACCCACATGGTTCTCCAAAAATATATATTTATAAGAAAGCAAAAACAGTTCTATTAAAAGAAAAATTGGAAGAACCAAGAGAGAGAGAAAGAACAAGGGGGAAAGAAGAGGGGAGAATAAAGGCATTTAGACTACAGGCTGAGAATTCCTAATATAAAAAAAAAAAAAAACAGATACTTGAGCCCAGCAGTGGTAGCCCACACCTTTAATCCCAGCCCTCAAAAGGCAGGGGCAGGTGAATCTCTGTTGAGTTCGAGGCCAGTCTGGTCTACAATTCGAGTACCAGGACAGAGAGGACTGTTGTACAGAGAAAGCCAGTCTTGAAAGAGAGAGTCAACTTTTGTGAGTTGTTTGTTCACTGTGTGAAAATGTATTGCTGTGATTGGTGTAATTAAAAGCTGGATGGCCAATAGCTAGGCAGGAGGTATAGGCGCGACTTCAGGGCAGAGAGAGAGGACTCTGGGAAGAAGAAGTACAGTGGCCAGCCAGACATGGAGGAAGCAGCATGGGCAGTGCTGAGTGATGAGATGATGAGCCAGGAGACAGAACATAGATTAAAATAAATGGGTTAACTTAAGTTAAAAGAGCTAGTGGGATAAAACAAGCATTCATAATCAATAAGTCTCCATGTTCTTATTTGGGAGCTGGCTGGCGGGACAGAGAAAGACTCGTTATACTCAACCTATATTCACTCGCCACAAAGGAGAAAAGATGCAAGAACATAACAAGAAAAAAATTAAGTTAAAGACACCAGAGGATATGTCAGGCAAGCCTGAACTAAAATCATGACTAGGGCAAAGAGAAATTGAACATGCTTGGATATTGAGACACGCTCAAAGATTGCCCAAGTTAGCCAGGACCTTCACACGATAATTCATGCTTTAGACCCACACTGGAAGAGAAAAGGAGAAGGACGAAGAGAGGAAGAAGAGAAAAAGAAGGAGGAAGAAGAGCAAAGGGGAGAGGATGAGGGGCCAATAACTTTGCAACTGAGTCAATCTCAGTGACCTCACTTCTGAGTTCTGGTTTCCCTACTCACATCCCTCTATCATCAACTTCCCAGCAAGCCTCAAGATGGGGGCCTCATGGGGTCTGACACTTAATTTAGCTCCAATCTCTATAGGAGTGGTAATTGGTGTGGGAAGTCCATCTGTCTATGTGTTGCTTTTATTGGTTAATGAATAAAGAAGCTGCCTTGGCCTGTGATAGGGCAGAGTAGAGCTAGGCAGGAAAAACTAAACTGAGTGCTGGGAGAAAGAAGGCAGAGTCACAAGATGCCATGTAGCCGCCACCAGGGACAGACATGCCAGAACCTTGCTGGTAAGCCACAGCCATGTGACAATGCACAGATTAATAAAAATTGATTAATTTAAGATATAAGAGTAAGCCAGAAATACACTTAAGTTATTAGCCAAACAGTATTACAAATAATATAGTTTCTGTGTAATTATTTCATGGTCTGAGCAGCTGGGAACGAACAAGCAACTTCCACCTACAGGTAATTTTCCAAATATCAAAACAATACTAGTGTTTTCAGTGAAACAAACTTTAATTTTACCATGGAAAATGTGAAGTTTTTGTTAAACAAGGGAACAGAAAGAAATTCTTAATACTGAAATGAATACATACAACAGATCAAGCAGTTGTGGTCAGTTTACTAGGACTCTCCAGAGAATCAAAACAACAGAATGTATGTATTTAATTTTAAGAAGGGATTTGCTAGATCAGTGTGTATAGTCAGAGGGTAAATAGTCCCACAAAGGCTGACTGCAGGCAAGAGCCAAGAAAGCCAGTGGTTGCCCAGTCCCAAAAGACAAAAGCCTTGCAATAAGAGGTATCAATGGCAGAGCACAGTCAGGCCTAATGGCCTGAAGCCTTTTGGGGAATTGCTAGAGTTAACTCATACTGGAAAGCTGGAGAACCCGCAATCTGACAACCACAGGCACCAGCGGCCTCCAAAGCACACAGACTGGGAGAGTTGAGGTGCAGACCTCCAGCTCCCCAGCTCTGCTGCTTTCTGTTCAGCCCAGGCCCACCCAGAACAATATTGCACCCCCGGGCTGTCTTATTGCTTTGTTCATGACCCCCCACACACAGATATGTTCTGGGAACACCCAGAAATGTGATTTACCAAACTTCTAGCCATACTCTCAGTCCGGTCAAGTTTGTCACCAAGAGTATCACGATTACTTTTTGAAAGCTTTTTGTTGCTGTAACAAAGCAATTTTTAATCTTTAACTTATAAAAAGACACAAGGAGTCAGGCAGTGGTGGCACTCGCCTTTAATCCCAGCACTCGGGAGGCAGAGGCAGGCGGGTCTCTGTGAGTTCGAGGCCAACCTGGTCTACAAGAGCTAGCTCCAGTACAGGCTCCAAAGCTACAGAGAAACCCTGTCTTGAAAAAAAAATACGCAAGGTTTGGGCTGGAGAGATACCTCAGTGGATAAAGCATTTGTCAGGCAAACCTGAGTTCTGACCCCCAGAACCCACATAAAACCAGGTATGGAAGCACGTGTCTGTGACCCCAGGGCTCTGACAGCAAGATGGGGAGATCAAACAAGGAGAATCCCTGCAAGTGTACAGGACAGCAAGACTAGTATACCCAGGGGCAAAGAGGAGGCTGCTTCAAATGACGTGAAGGTGAAGGTACAGTTCATTCATATGGTTCAGTCAGTACAGCACTTGCTTTGCAAGTCCAAGAACCTAAAATCAAACACCATATAAAAATGCTTTGTTGGTGGCATGCACTGTAGCCCCAGTACTGGAGAAAAAAGACAAGAGGACTGCTGAGACTCTGTGACAAGCCAGGGTAGCCTAGTTTGTGAGCCTCAGGCGAGTGAGGGATGCTATCACAAAAAAATAGAGTGGGCAGTTCCTAAAGAAAAAGACCCAAGGTTGTCTGCTAGTCTCCACCCACATACGTGCACACGTGTGCATGCCCATATACACCACACACACATACATACACAAACAATTTGTTTTATGAGTCATGTTCTAAAGTTAGCTTTGAATTTGTCACAGAGATCGCAGCATTTAAAATAGAAATATCTGTCCTAAAGCACCACAGTGAGGAGCAACACTCTGCCTCCCAAATGCTGGGATTAAAGGCGTGTGCCAACACTGCCCAACTCAACTGGATTATTAATCACTGGAGTGATGTGGGATTCCCTTCTGTATGCTGTGAATATGTTTTATTACCATTGGTTAGTAAAAGAAGCTGCTTCAGCCAGTAGCAGGGTAGAAGAGACAGAGAGAGAGAGAGTAAGTAAAGTCAGAGGGAGACACACCAGAACCTTACTGGTAAACCACGAGCCTCATGGCAATATATAGATTAATAGGAATGGTTAATTTAAGATGTAAGAGCTAACTAGAAATATGCTAGAGTTATTGGCCAAACAGTGTCTGTGTAATTATTTTAGGTCTGGGAGGCCAGGAACAAATGAGCAGCCTCCGGCTACAGAATTGGTGCCAGTGTGGGCAACTACATTCACATAAAACCTGAGAGAGCTTAAAAAGAAATTCTAGACACAAAAGAACAGAGTTTAGTGCAACTTCTTGGTAGCCGCATTGTTTTTCGGATGGGTTCTGTTTGCTTGCAGCAAGCATAGGCGCTGCAGCTCCTTCATTCAGCACTGGCAGCAAAGGCAGCATGGCTTCTTTAGGGGACTGCTTATTGGTTCATGCTTGTCGCATGAACAGCTCTTGCTCTTTCAGGGGGCCAAGCTCTTAAACTGGGTCTTCCAGCAGTGTGTTACAAATTGTTTAATGGCGACACAGACCCACTGCGACCCTGGAGCTGGGGCAATGTGCATGGCTCTCAGAGGCAGTGAACATGCCTGCACCATGTTGGACTGGGCAGAGTTGGTCCTATCCATGCCTGTTTAGCATTTAAAAAAAAAAGCACCCTGGTCAAAAAAATAATTACAGATATGCACACAATAAAGGCAAATCCTGATGGAAAAGAACTCTAAACGGGTCACAGTGTTGGATAAATGTACATAGGCTTGAGAGAGTGAGGAAAAAAGTATAGACAGTTATAATATAAGAATATAGACAGTCATAGATTAAAGGAGTAAAGATAATAAAATAATATTAAACTTGTAGAAAAAGTAATAGAGTAAGAAAAATAAGCCACATAAAGATGGAAAAGACATGTAAAGATGAAATCTACATAAAGAGTCTGAATTATGTATATTATTGTGTTTTCTTTAAATTTTTTGACTGTGAATGAGCTAAGTACAGAAAGACATTTGATTCTGGTGGCTGCTAAGCTAAACCAACATATATAATTTAAAGGTATCTTGACTTCAAAATTTGGGTCTAAGGATATGTTGCTTTGGAAAAGAGGTTCTGCTTTTGTTTCCACAGAGGATGAGAACCTGCAGTTTCCTTCCAGACTAATGTGGTTTGATGGACCAAGACCCTCCTGAAAGGTCTCCATGAACCCCAAAATTACTTTGCCCAACAAAAAGCAGTAAAAAGTTTGGAGAGAACTGTGCCCAAATTCCCAAATATTGTTTATAAATGTTTATTTACATTTAAAGGGGAATATGCTATAGAGATGAATACTTTGCATTTGTATGGATCTTGAGTTATTAATATAAATTTAAGTTCAATTTTGTTCTATTTCTGCTCTTGATTAAGGTATTATGTTTGTGCAGCCCTTAAAAATGTAATTATAATCAATAAATACAGGTTACTAAATATAGTCAAACTTATAGTCATGTTAGTTAGATTTTCTAGATGTACAGAGATATATTTCAGATAGACAGGTATTCTTCAAATCTTTCAAAGACTTACAGAATATAACATTTAAAATATTTTAAGAAGTTAGACTTTTCTCAACAATGAGACATGTCTGCTCCTGGCAGCACCAATTACTTGAAGAAGGCATTGAAAAGGCTCCTTATGGAGTTGGTTATCCATCTGGGCAAAAAACTGCTCTTGCCTGGACTGCTTGATGGTATGCTATGTGAACTGGACATGCAGGACCCACATCAAAATGATTGCTGAACTTGCCAAAAGAAGGTGACATGGTCCTTCCAGGTTCCTGCTTCATGAGAAAACTGCCAGACATTTTACAAGACACAGAAGAAAGCAACTGATGAACTTTGCCAATACAAGGCATAAGAGATCTTCAAATTTCCTGTTTCATGGAAAAGTCTGCTGGATACTATGGGCCTATAGGCTGAAAATAGATGTCCCAATGTTACAAAAGAACATTGGGTGAATATCCAGGCAGTGAGATGTCTCTGTCAATTCTAGAGTTTTGGAAGTTGCTTTCAATGCACTTCCTGTTAACTTAGGTAATATTATATCCTTCTGGAGTCTTTGATAGAGTTGAAGAATAGTTATATTTATAGTTTTCCTTAGTTATGATAAAAGGTAAAGTAGATAATAAATATTGCAACTGTAATTCTTTCTTGACACCTGTTTTGTTATATGTAATTTTACTATGTTAAAGTTAAAGCCTTCCTTTTTATTTAGACAGAAAAGGGGAGGTGATGTGGGATTCCCCTCTGTATGCTGTGAATATGTTTTATTACCATTGGTTAACAATAGAAGTTGCATCAGCCTATAGCAGGGCAGAATATAGTCAGGCTGAAAGAGATAGAGAGAGAGTAGGCAGAGTCAGAGGGATGCCATGTAGCTGCCAAAGGAGAAAGACCAGTAAACAACAAGTCTCATGGCAATACACAGACTAATAGAAATGGGTTAATTAAAGATGTAAGAGCTAGTTAGGAATATACTAGAGTCATTGACAAAGCAGTGTTGTAATTAATACAGTTTCTGTGTGATTATTTCGGGTCTGGCGACCGGGAATGAACGAGCAGCCTTCGTCAACACTGGAGGAAATGTTTTCTCCTTTGAACACATTGTTTAGGAAGGATTCCAGGATAGGACTGAAAGACAAAGCTGTCCAAGAACATCAGAGGAGGAACCTGAAAACCATGGATAACCGATTGTGTGCAGCCAACTGATAGTTAAAATTTCTTAAAAAGTAGAACTTTTTAAAATATTTGAGGTCAAACTGATTCACTTTCGGTATTTTTAAGAGAACGTATCAATCAGAATAAATAGGTTTAGTTTTCCAAAAAGCAGTTTTTACAACAATAACAATCATTTCTTCTTCCATGCTACAAGTGTGTAGAGCAGTCAGCAGAGAAATCCTGTTTAGATTTCTGCACCAAGGCCTCACCTGGTAGATAGTAAATCTTAGCCCCATCCTGCCTCAAGTCCCAGGGCAGAAGTACAGGACACTGCAAAGCCTTCATTGCTCCATTGGTTTCCCACCAGGGACCAAAACCTAACGTTTCAACTCACTCTGCATTGACTGACAGGAGTCACACAGTGTCACCTCTCCACACTGAACTCTGGGGCTAGGACAGCCCTACCTGAGCCAGGTAAGGTACTTATTCTTCAACCATAGGCCAGTCATTCAATACAGCTGTCCCTCAGATAAAGATCGGACTTGAAGCAGCTGGTTCTCTTCATCTAGGGAAGTTCCTGGAAAGGTTGGTATCTAGAGAGTTTAAGCTGACTGTGTAGTCCAAGAGCTGGAGGAACATACCCTCTGGTCCTGGCAAAGGAATGGAGATGGTATAACATACTGACCATGAATTCTCTCTCTCTCTTTCTCTCTCTCTCTCTCTCTCTCTCACACACACACACACACAAAAAAAAAAAAAACCTTATATTCCTTTCTAGTTTTTCAGCAGTTTGCTAAGCTTCAGAGACACTGCTACTCCACTGTTAAACAATCTCTTGGCAAAAAGGATTGGGGACAGGCGTCGTGGTGAACACCTATAATCCCAGCATTCAGGAGGCAAACAGGAGGAAGCCAGCCTGGTTTACTACGTATCAAGTAAAGGGTTTGCTTTAGCTCACAATTCAAAGCATAGTCAAGCTGAGCGAGTCAAGGCAGCGGGGTCTAGAAAGGGCTCGTCACATTACATCTGCATAAACGCATGCACACACTCAGATTCCCTTACCCTCTTATATGGTTCAGAATCTTCTGCCAAGTTCCTACCCACAGCTAAGCTGAGTCATCCCACATCAATTAAGATAACTGAGAGAATCTCTCAGGGGAATGCTCAGAAGTCCATCTTCCAGATGACTGTAAACTTTGTCAAGTTACATATTAACACTAAATATCCATGGTGGTTTGAAAGAAAATGGCCCCCAGAGGGTGTAGGTGGAGACTGCTCGTTCATTTCCTGACTGCTCAGACCCGAATTATCACACAGAAACTATATTAATCACAACACTGCTTGGCCAATAGCTTGGGCATATTCCTAATTAGCTAAATTAACCCATTTCTATTATTTTGTGTATTGCCAAGAGGCTGTGGCTTACTGGGTAAGGTTCCAGTGTCTGTCTCTTTCGGCAGCTACATGGTGTCTCCTCTACTCCGCCGATTTTCTCTCTATAAGTCTGTTCAGATTTTCTGCCTGGCTTTACTCTGCTACCCCATTGGCCAAAACAGGTTTATTCATTAGCCAATAAAAGCAACACATATACAGAAGGACATCCCACATCAAAAGGGAGTGGCACTATCAGGAGGTGTGGTTTTGTTGGAGTAGGTGTGACCTTGTAGGAAGAAGTGTGTCATTGTGAAGGTGGGCTTTGAGGTCTCATCTATGCCCAAGCCATGCTCAATTGACCACTTCCTGTTGCCTATGCAAGATGTAGAACTCTCAGTTCCTTCTCCAGTACCATGTCTGCCCACACACCACCATGCTCCCCACCGTGATGATAATGGACTAAACCTCTGAACTTTAACCCACCCCATAAGTGTTTTCCTTTATAAAAATAATCTGGGCTGGAGAGATGGCTCAGCGGTTAAGAGGCTCTTAACTGCTCTTCCAGAGGACCTGGGTTCAATTCCCAGCACCCACGTGGCAGCTCACAACTGTCTGAAAATGCAGTTCCATGAGATCTGACACCTTCACACCAATGCACATAAAATAAAAGATAAATAAATAAATAAATAAATAAAAAGAATAATCATGGTGGCCATGGTGTCTCTTCACGGCAATAGAAACCCTAACTAAGACACCATCACATATTCTTATTAATAAATCTCTTTCTCAATGGGTGTATGTTAACAAGTCTTATCTTTTTAAAGAATTGTTTACTCTTTGGCAACTCCATATATGTATATAAAATATTTTGATCCTATTTACCTCCTTCTCTTATCATTCTCCCACACACTCTGGAACCCTTTTTTCCCTCTTCTTACTACATCCCCTTCCTGCTTTCATAATAGCCTACTGAGTTTAATTAGGGTTGCTTGCATATTCGTAGATGTGGGGTTATTTACTGGACCATGGGGGTTATTTACTGGATCATGGGGGTTATTTACTGGATCATGGACAACTGGCTACCTACAGCCCTTCATGAGGCCCTACCCCATGCAGGCTGGAATATTGACAGCTCAGATGTCTGCTAGCTTGTTTCAGCGATGGCCACAGGGCTCTGGATTTGCGAGGGCAGCTCTTTCACATCCTCAGACAGTGTTTCACAGCACAGCCTTCCCATCTTCCAGCCCGACCGCCTACCACTCTAGTTGGCGCTGTGAACCTGGGAGAACCTGATAGCTGAGGCCAATTGAAGTCTTATGCAACAGCTTTATTCAGAGCATCAGACAGTTTCTACTCTGAGGGTTGGGAAGACGCACACGGGTAAAGTGTACAATCACAGGGACAAGCCACACGTGACAAAAACATCTTTTTCCATAGGGGCATATGAATAACAACAGCTGAAGAGAACTCACTCCTTTCTGCCATACCTAGGAGGGGCACAAAAGCACATTCTAAGAACAATTCTGTGATTTTAAGAAATCATGGGCTGGAGAGATTAAGTGGTTAAGAGCACTGGCTGCTCTTTCAGAGGTCATGAGTTCAAGTCCTAACACAAACATGGTGGCTCACAACCATCTGTAATGAGATCTGGCACCCTCTTCTGGCCTGGGGGCATACATGGAGGCAGAATGTTGTATACATAATATATAAATAAATAAATAAATAAATAAATAAATAAATAAATAAATAAATAAATAAATAAATAAATGAAATCACAGAGGTCACAGGACTCTGGTTTGTTTTGTTTTGGCTTGGTTTGGAGTTTTCTCATAAGCACTCAAAATTCCCCTTGCACGACTCCATTCTTAGACTGTGTTCCAACATTTACATTCTTTCTGCCCTAGTGATTCTTTTATAACTAGACCAACACAAACCTTATCTCCAAATAGGCTCTAAGTGAGCACAGATTTCAGGAGATAATACTATTGGTGCTGGCTAGAGGGTGTCTTGTTTTGTGCTGTGTTTTGTCTACCTGACACAAGTTAAGAGTCATCTCGGAAAGGAAAACCTCAAATGAGAAAACGCTGCCACCAGGTTGGCCTGTGGATAAGCACAGCCCACTGTGGGTGGCGCCACCTTTAGGTGGCCTCTGGATAAGCACAGCCTACTGTGGATGGTGCCACCTTCAGGCAGGTACTCCTTCACTGTTGATGAGCAAACCATGGGGAACGAGCCAGTAAGCAGGATTTCTCAATTTCTCCTTGGCTTCTGCCTCATTTCCTGCTTCCAGGTTCCTGCCCTGCCTCAGTTCCTGTCTTGGCTTCTCTCAATAATAGATTATGATCAGGCAGGATGTGTAAGACCAAACCCTTTCCTCCTCTAGTTGTTTTTGGTCATTGTTTTTTGTTGTTGTTTGGTTGTTTGGTTTTGATTTTGGTTCTGGGTGGGATTTTGTTTTGTTGGAGTTTTTTTTATTTTTGGTTTTTGGTTTGTTTGTTGTTGTTGTTGTTTTGTGTTCAAGACAAGGTTTCTCTGTGTAGCTCAGCTATCCTAGAATTTGCTCTGTAGACTGGGCTGCCTTGAACTCAGAGAGATCTGCCTGTCTCTGATCAAAAGCATGTGCCACCACTGTCCAGCCTGGTCAGTGTTTATCACAGCAACAGAAAGCAAACTAAACTACTAGCCAACCCAGTTTGATAAGTAAATTATGACTACTTTTTTTTTTTGTAGTTTGGACTCAGGGATATAATTCAACGATTGAATGCCTGCTTAGTATGCACAGGCCCTGTGTTTGATCTCAGGGTGGGGAGAAATTTTCTTTGAAGTTCCATCATATGCTACCTGAATCATTTTGTATCTGATAGCCAGTGGTTTGCAAACCACACTCCGGGGTAGGCTTTGGTGTACACAACATTTGGAGGCATCTGGGCCCCTCTTCCAGCTTTAAAAGCCTCAGGTTTTACAGTCAATATGGTTGTACTTCCTCAGCTACATTAAAATTAGTAGATGTTTGAGGAAATAAAAAGAAAAAACTAGGTCTCCTAAATAGGCTTAATTCTCTGTTTTTGAGGACTCGGGAAATGTTGTTATCTTGTATGGTTTCATGTACTATTTTAAGAAGGTAGATGAACAGAAATCCGGGGCATGACTCACTATTTTCTGAAATCAGTGGCTGTACCCCTCACAGGTCTAAGGGGTTGTGTTTAGGGACTTACTAAGTTTTCTCTTCAAAGAGAAAACCAAAGGATGTTAAGGTGGATTTGCAATTCAAAGAAAGAAAGAAAGAAAGAAAGAAAGAAAGAAAGAAAGAAAGAAAGAAAGAAAGAAAGAAAGAAAGAAAGAAAGAAAGAAAGGGAAAAAAGACATTAGGTGCAACTGGCCATTGCGAAACTCCATCTTGTGCAAGAAAGGAAGAGACTAAAAGCACCAGAAACAGGAACCCAGAGCAAGGCCAGTTTCAGCCAAAGAGGTTAGAGGCAGCAGCTTTTATGCACTAAGCCTCCCTCCCGCGTGAATCACAGGGAGAAACTTCAGTTTTCTACTTGAGATAATACTTGGTAGATTTAAATATTCTTGAAGCAGCTACTTAAGCATTTTCTTCCCTCCTCCCCTTTGTCCTGTTCTGGATATGAAACCCAGGGTCTTGCACATGTTAGGCAAGTGGTCTGTCAATAATCTCCCAGACCCTGGCTCTTTTTGAAAACACGCACCGTGTAATAGAATGTAATAGAAATGTAAAATCTCGGGGCTCCTGTATTTATTTGGTTTTATTGATATTTCTTATTTTAATTTAGATGTGAACTAATTTGCTCCCTTTATTAAAAGTTATAATTGATCAGAAGCATTAGAGAAGAAACCATCCTGAGTGAAAAATCATCAAATGATGAAGACTGAGTATTATATAGGCTTGATATAAAATATTATGAAATATGCATCAGAACAGATGCTGCCCTTGGAAAGGCTCGTCACCAAGCGCATTTCCATAAGCACATATGGTGTAGGCTCTCTCGCACTCGCACCACCTCAGCATTTTACACCAAGTTAAATAATTCAAGATGGTCTAAGCAGATCCCAGCAATGCCATAAAACACCCCCAATGAATTGGGTTGTTGCCATGAAAAATAACCTAGGCGTTAATAACAAAAATCCCAAAGATGAGAGGAGACTGGCAAAGTACCCAAAGTGGAAAATTCGACATTGGTTGGCAAGAAGCCAAAGTACAAGATGTGACCCTCATGCTCCTGCCCACAGACATATTCTACAGCTACAACCTGAACTTTTACGTCTAAGTGACTGCTGACTGCTGACAGTATATGCCAGTGTAGGAGGCGTCACCCAGAATCGATGCCAGCTGAGAGCTGGGTAAGAACTCTCCTGCAGAACTCCCTCCAAGTCAGATAGGCCCCTCGTGGGAAAATGTGTTGCTACACTTTTTAATAACTTTCTACATTCTCAAGATGCGCAGTGCCCAGAATCAACAGGACCAGTTCCAAATGCAAACATATTGCTTTTCCAGAGACTGAGTTTTCAGCGGGAGGCAGACAGCCCTGGTCTGTGTTTGGGGAGATTGGGGAGAGAGAGGAGGGGCCATGGTGGGAAAGTTGGAGAATGAGAAGGGGCTGTGCTGCTGCTGTTAACTCTCTCTGCTTTCAGAAATCCAAAGTCAGACTCACACACTAGGATCGCTAAGAAAAGACTCATGAAAAGGGACCTCGAGTTAATTAGGTGTCCCAGCTAGGGAGGCAGAGACAGATGGATCTCTGTGAGTACTAGGCCAACCTGGTCTACAAAGAGAGTTCCAAGACAGTTCCAAGAAGTATATAAAGAGACCCTGCAGGGCCAGGCGGTGGTGGCACATGCCTTTAATCCCAGCACTCGGGAGGCAGAGGCAGTCAGATCTCTGTGAGTTCGAGACCAGCCTGGTCTACAAGAGCTAGTTCCAGGACAGGCTCCAAAGCTACAGAGAAACCCTGTCTCAAAAAAACAAAAAACAAAAAACAAAAAATCTGCAGAAAAAAAAGAAAGAAAGAAAAATAAAAAATAAAAGGAGCCTCTTTAATTGGATTTAACACAACTTTTCTCAAACTGGCCTGGCTGCAAAGCAATATTCTGTACATAGCAATATTTACTACCCCATTCTAGACAGTGTGTTGAGGGGTAGAGTGCGGCAACCAGCCTGGAAGATGCCCCAGCAACCAGAAGACGCCTCCAGAGATACACATTCTTGCTTCTTTGACGCCTGTCATCGAAATGATAGAAGGTGGATTGCAAAACTAGACCGTTGAAGACACGAGCGGTTCCCCCTTGCACTCTCTCGGTCTGGTCCTTTTTAGCAAAGACAGCCACCCTGTCATGAGGACACAATCCGCCTGTGGTGAGCCTCACACCGAGAAGAACTGAGGAGGAGCACTTGGATGGGAATGTGCCGTCCTGGAATCAGACCCTCCAGCCCTAATTGAGCCTTCAGATGAGTGAGTGTATCCCCCATCTAACATCTCTTTGGCTATGATTTCAGCAGGCGGCCGAATCAAACCTCAGAGATGATGTGAGGACATAACTTTTTATTATTGTTTAAGCCGCGAAGATGGGGGCCGACTGGTTATGCAGTGGTAGAGAACTGGCATGGAGCTACTGACCTAAAACACTTGATATCAGTCACTTTCTCTTTTGTTTGTTTTTATTAGCGCATATTAATTATAAATAATGGGTTTCGTTATGACCTTTTGATACACGTGTAGAATATTTTCTGACTATACCCGCCCATTGCACCCTCTACTCCTGCTTTCTTTTCCTCTCCTCTTTCCATTTAGTTTCCTTCCTATTGTCCATGCCTTGTTTTTAATGACACAATGGGTTTCATTAGGTTTGTTCCTAAGAGTATGAGTGAGGGATTGATTGTAGGAGTCTGGACAGCTCACCAGTGGCTACACCACTGAAGAAAACATCTGTTCTCAGAAACCAATTGTCTATACCTCCTAGTGGAGGAACGGTGCCTTCTGAGCCCAACCCACCCTTACCAACCATTAATTGTCTCTAAGTTGTCATGGCTATCTGTCATTATTGTCCATTATCAAGTAGCTTTAAGATGGAATTTACTTTCCTGTTATTCTAATATCTATACATAAAGTTGATTGATTGAGTAATGGATTTCAGCCTAAAAATCAACCCTGACCTCTAAGACCCATTCTCTGAGGTTTCTGTAACTAAAGCTGGGAAAGAGGTTTATTCTCTGGTGGTAAGATCAGCAGATATTGTGTGCACCTACTGCAGACAAAAGCAGAGTTGAGAGACCGAGAAAAAGAAAACACCAATGTTAGTCCCAAAGACTCCTCTACCGCCTGCCTTCACCGGTCCCTAAATTCTCACTTTCGCCTAAGCCCGGTTTCAAAACTCGCCTCCAGATAGGTCATGTGTACCTCAGGTCACCCAACAGGACACTGGCTGTGATTGCTGACTGTCTCTCTATTCCCCGTCCATACAGATGGTGGTTTCAGGGTCACCTATTCTGTCCCTCCTTGGAAACTGCGTTCATGAAGGCCGTGACAGTCATGTCTGATTGTCAGCTAAGTTGATTTACTCAAACTGAACCAGTCAGATTCTCCAGTGAGGAGTTCCGAACTGAAACATTCAGAGACTGGACACAGAAAACCCCTCATGCTGGTAATGGCACTCAGAGAGACAGCTGCTAATCTCTGGCTATAAGGGTTTCCAAGCTGTCCCTGCCCCACCCTTTTCTGTGAATTTTCCAAGAACCTCGAATTCTTCCCACATGCTTGCAAGGTCACTTGACCTCCAAAGACAAATGAAATTAGATAAACATACGTCTCCATCTACGATGCTGTCTGTGTGGCCAGGAACAACTTGCTCATCATTTTATCTTCAAGGCTACTGTGGTCCCTAATCAGCACTCATTAAATATGGATGACTAACAAAACCCACGCCAGGTGGGAGATGCTGTTCTTCCCACAGAGAAAGGGAATGGTTTGTTTTGTTTTTTATTTCTTGTACTCTTTTCTGTCCTGATCTTGGTTCTTGCTCATCTGTCAGTGATGGGGACTGTGTGTCCTTCACAGACATGCTGTGCCTTACGTGCCTGCTCACCCATAAGCCTCAGATCGTCTATGAAACTTTGCCCCTCACACTGTCACAGGGTCTTCTGTCCTATCAGCCTGGTTTCCCTGTGGACCTTGCCTACGCTGAAACTAGAATCAGTAAAACCACTCAGTTTCCATGGTCAGTGCTGGCTGACTTTTGCCTGACGATGCCCTGTTTCTCAGAGGCTTTGACACTCATGTACTTTGATTTCTTGGTTTGTTTTCTGTCTTTTTTTTTTTTTGTCTATTTGTTTGTTTGTTTTGTTTTGTTTTTTGAGACAGGGTCTTGCTATTTAACCCAGGCTAACCTGGGACTCACGATTCTCCTGCCTCCACTTTCTGAGTGGTGTGTACTACCACTGTGGTGGGATATTTGATCACAGTGTGTGCCGACGTGTCTGTCATTCCTCACCTGCCTAAGGCACCTTCTGATCGGTTAATAAAGAACTGAATGGCCAATAGCTAGGCAGGAGAGAATAGATGGAAGTTCTAGGGAGAGAGAGGAACTTGGGGAGAGAGGGGGCGGGGTGGGGATCTAAGAGGGGGGATTTGCCAACTGGACAGGAGGAAGTGAGATGTCCAGTACCAAAGAGAGGTAACCAGTCACATGGCAGAATGTAGATTAATATAAATGGGTTTTAAGAGCTAGTTGCGGGGCTGGAGAGATGGCTCAGTGGTTTAGAGCACTTGACTACTCTTCCAGAGGTCCTGAGTTCAATTCCCAGCAACCACATGGTGGCTCACAACCATTTGTAATGAGATCAGATTCCTTCTTCTGGTGTATACATAAAGTATATGAATAAATAAATTTTAAAAAAGAGCTAGTTGGGAACAAACCTAAGCTAAGGCCAAGCTTTCATAATTAATAAGAAGTCTCCGTGTCATTATTTGGGAGCTGGCAGTCCAAAGAAAGATCCCTTACATACCACAACCCACATGACCCTTACACGTGAGGGTCATATATACAACTTCTTCAACTGTTGATCACAGCCCCATATGAGAATTCATCACGGAATGTGGGAGGGTTGCAAAAGAAATGAGCAACAGTAAAAAGATTTCTGAATGAGCAATGACCAAAAAGTAATCTAAGTCAAAGTCATAATGAGTCTGGAGTGCTTCTGGTGACAGCTGGCCTGTGCTCATCACCCACCTTAAAAGTGGCATTGGTTCTGAACACCGCACACGGCATCATGCCCCTCGATACCCGCAAATTCTGCCTGGCATACCTCGGCTCAGACTTGATATCATTGCATGCTGTGAATTTCAGTGTTTTCATGTACGTACAAAGTTTTTCACTCTTCCGGAAACACGAGGATGTAGCATTTGCCCATCTTCACCATGTACGCATCAGGCTGGCTTGTACTGTGGTTTAGTGCTCGGTTTTAAAAACTGCTGTTCGCGTAGCTCTCTTGGGTTTCGTGAAAAACTATTCAATTAATTTGGGGTTGGGATTAGGATAGGAGGGAGGTAATAGTAGGTAGATATAAAAAATGGACATTGTAAAAATGTATGGAACTTTCAAATAATTTAAAAATACCATTCGTTAAAAAAAAAAAAAAAAAAAAAAAAGCAGTCAGCCAAGAAGCTGCCCACAGTCCATCCTGACCTAGACACTCCATTCCCTGAGAATCTCTTCCCAGGATCAAAATGACGATTCAAACTAACCATCACGGTGCAAAAGGGGACACAACCTGTGGGCTGTAACTTAAGGTCAGGAGCCATCAACTGCAAGAAGAGTTGAGACGTTGCTGGAAGAGGAGAAAAGCGGCAGCAAGCACAGTGGGCAGCTCCTGGATGAACAACCTGCAGTCCCGCCCACTGCCACGCCTCCTTTGGGGTTAGCTCCAAACCCTGAAGAACCCGAGGCAGCCGCCTTTCACCTCAGTGACCTGCCACCCGGTGGCCATAGCAAATGGTAAACCCATGCCTTTAATTAGAGTGCAGGCCTGTGTTTTATTTGATGGGCTAGAAAGTCCATTTTTCTTCTGATATAGGGAAAGCATATAGACCCTGGAGCTGTCGACAGCTTCTTGTACCCCTGAACGCAAACAGACTTGGACTAAAGCCGGACCCTGGAAGGCAGCTTTTCTTAAAGCTAAGTTTTCAGTAGTTTCATTGAGCTCCTACATCAAATCAAACCAACCAGACGGTGGTGGCGCATGCCTTTAATTCCAGCACTCGAGAGGCAGAGGCAGGTGGATCTCTGTGAGTTTGCAGCCAGCCTGGTGAACAAGAGCTAGTTCCAGGACAGGCTCCAAATTTACAGAAAAACTCTGTCTCAAAAAACAAACAAACAAAAATCAAAAACAAACAAACAAAAAATAACCTGGAGGTTACACTACCTCTGGATTTTTGCAATGACGTAAGTCAATAAACACTCTAAGAAGTAAATTTGAGTTTACTTTTCCAAATTAACATGAACCAGTGCACGAGGGCTACCTGGCAAGGGTAACATGCTACATTCCACAGAACTCTGAAGACAGTTTTCTACTACAGAAAGGCCTTTCTCAGAGTCTTTCAACTTTGCATTCTTTTTGGTTTTCTGATTGTTTGCTTGTTGTGGGGGGGGGGTTACATTTGTTTGTTTGTTTGGCTTTTTGAGACAGGGTTTCCCCATGTAACAGCTCTGGCTGTCCTGGAACTCACTCTGTAGACCAGGCTGGCCTTGAACTCACAGAGATCCACCTGCCTCTGCCTGAGTGCTGGTATTAAAGGCGTGCGCCACCACACCTTTCTCAACTCTGCACTCTTAATAGACACACATCTATTGCTTTTTGAAAAGTGGACTTAGAACCCCAAAGTCATCAGATGTTTAAAGAGTAGTTAAAAGGTATCATCTTACAAAATCTAAAAGAATCTTAGGATGCGGCAGCATTTAAAAAAAAAAAAAAACTTCTAGTTTGGACTGTTCTTCAAGTAGCCACGTCTGGCCTGCTCTATTTAAAGTGTGATTTATTCACAAGCAAATAAAAATGTGCTCACTACATTTACTTTAAATCTTAAATGCTGAAAAATGATAGAGGCATCTACTAACTGCTGAATTTTGAACTCGGACATTTCTCTTTTTTTCTTTTTTCTTTTCCTTTTTGTATGAGATACAAGCAAAACTTGGAGGGAGAGAGAGATGATCTATGTCCTAGGAAACCAGAGAAAGTCATTATGTTTCTTGAAGTCCCAGAGAGAGTGTAAGGGATGTGGTGTGTGTGTGTGTCCTTCTGGTGAACTCTATCCCACATTCGTGTCCCCGAGTCCTCTTCAAGCACCTCCAATTCCTTGTGTCACGGCCTTTGATGATGCTGGCCCATGAGTGGCAGGATGTGCCTAGGTCCAAAACTTTGGGCCTGTGAATCCAGCCTATGTATATGCCAGTCACACGCCTGCAGTGTGTTTATGCCAGCGTGTTTATGCCAGTCACACGCCTGCAGTGGCTTGAGCAGGCGCAGGGCTGTATACCCGCAATCCCAGCTATCTGGAGGCTGAGGTGGGATAATCTCGGGAGCCCAGAAGTTCAAGTTCAAGGGAACCCTAGGCAGCACAGTAAGATGTTGTCAAAACACAAAAATAAAAATAATGGTTGCCTTTAAACCAGAGTTTACACAGGGACCTAGGCATGTAATGTTACGTGAGACATAGGATGAAGGCTCCCTTGTCTTGCTGCTGCTGCTACTGCAAGATCTTACTGTGTAATGCAGCCTAGCCTGACACTCACTATGTAGCACAGGCTGGCCTCTAGTCCACTGCCCAGTACTTGAATGTCAGGCATGGCCGAAATTTTGTTTGGCTCTTGGCTCTTGTTTTCCTTTTTGTGTTTGAGATAGAGCCTCACTGTGTAGCCTTACTGCCATGAAACTCAGGATGTAGACCAGATTGGTCTCAAACTCAGAGACCAGATTTCTCTGCCTCTCCAGCCCTAGAATTAAAAACATGTGTCACCGTGAGATTGTCATTTCTCTTTCTTTCCTTTTTTTTTTTTTTTTTGGTTTTTTTGAGGCAGGGTTTCACTGTGTAGCCCTGGCTGTCCTGGAACTCGCTCTGTAGACCAGGCTGGCCTCGAACTCATAGAGTTCTGCCTGCCTCTGCCTCCCGAGTGCTGGGATTAAAGGGTTTTTTTTAATAATTTTTTAAATATTCCTATTTATTTACTTATTTGTGCACTTTTATTTTTTGCATGCATGGATTGTTTGTATGAAGGTGCCAAATCCTCTGGAACTGGATTTACAAACAGTTGTGAGCTGTCATGTGGATGCTGGGAATTGAACGAGGGTCCTCTAGAAGAACAGCTGGTGCTCTTAACCCCTGAGCTATCTCTCCAATCCTGTCTTTTTTTTTTTTTTTTAATTAGACCTTCATTGCTTACTTACTGTCAGCCAGGCAGCTAGACACTAGGATCAGTTAACCTAACCACCTGCTGGTTTTTTTAATTATTGATTTTTATCAAGCGCTACATTTTTCTCTGCTGCCCTCCCTGCCTCTCCCCTCCCCCCACCACTTGCTGTTTTAACAGACAAACCTTCAACTCTTGGCATCATATTTTAATAAAGTTTATCTATTACTCACATCCCAGATCAGTGGAGGGTAAATGATGAACAATTTCTTACATACTTGTGGGGTGGGACTTGGGTTCCTTCCTGCAGTTCCACTCTCTTAAACAGGCCGCCTAGGTGTCAGCCCGCTTCATGCATCCAGGAGAAGCAGGCACTGAGGATGCTCCAGAGGCAGATTTTATAGATCAGCTCTGACAGTGGCTTTCATCACTTCCACTTACCTTCTGTTTGACAGAATGTATCACATGACCCGATCTGACTACAAAGGAGACTGAAAAAATGGTCCATGCACACGGCCAGAAAAAAAGAGGAGGTGGCCCCTGTCTAGCACAGTTGACATCTGTGTGTCTTCTCCTTCATTCTCTCTGCAACTATTTTATTATCTCTATTTTACCCACAGAAACAAAGCATAGAGAAAGACTCAAAAGCAGACCAAGTGCCCAGGGTCTTGAGGTATTTTTCTCATGGTTGGCCTTCCCATCAGACCTGCAAGAACCAATTGAAAAAAAAAAAAAAGACAAAAACTATTTATTGTAGCAATTTGTGAAACAAAGCTTGAATATTAGTTCAAATATAGCAAGAGTTCAAGAGACATAGTAGACACAGTTACTATTCCTTTTCTTGTCTTTAGATTCTACATTTTGAAAAAAAGAAATACACCCAGTGATGTCCAAATAGTAGGTACAGAGTTATCTCCTGTTGAACTGAGGCTCTACCCTGTTATGATGGTCCAGGCTCATCTTTCTATTGATCGTGTTTGGGTGTCCTTCCTTTACAATCTATTGATGAAATACAGATAACCTACTGAGAGGTGATACCTAAGTACTATCTGGGACTTGCCTCTAGTAAATGATCTCAGTTTTTAAGCCATGTATTTGGTTTCTGGCCCTCTTTTTTACTCTGGTTAAAGGCTGCACATAGCAAAGCAATTTGCGTTCTAAATCCTGAGCATCAGGGGCTAGGATTGCAGCTGATGACAGACTTGTGAGTATAACTGAGGCCCTGGGTTCCATTTTCAGATTCAGAAAAAAAATTTTAATTAAAACTAAGGCTGGAAAGATGCTCAGTGGGTAAGAGAGGGATGCTATCCTACTCCAAGGGCTTTCTGAGCAAGAACGGAGACCTAAGTTCAGATCCCAGCTACCAAGCTGATGTGTCTCTGCACAGTGTGGGGAGCACAGATAAGTATGTTGGAACTATCCAACAGTGACAGAGCAGAATAACCAAGGTCTTTCCTTAGCTTAGTGTGTGCATTCTCACTTGCATACATGTATGTGCATATACCACCCATACATGTACCACACATACAAATGTAAAACATAATAAAGTCAAGTTCTAAAACTAAAGGTCTGAACACTATGTTGGCACCAGTACTGTGCACCATCATGGTATGTCAGCCCGTGACATGTCTTTCCACCAACAACAAGCTGTGACAAAACACAAGAATGCCCCTCTGTGGAAAAGGGGGGGGGACATGGTGCTTGTTTATTTTATCTTTATGATCAGACATTGGAGTTGGCGGGTCTTGGAAGAAACTGGGAGAATCTGCCAAAATAAATAATTTACAGTTTCCAACTTTAAAGGACACACAGCATGCTGCCCTTATCTCTTAGAATTATGTTTTGCACAGACATTTTTCAAAAGATTAAAATGAGTTCAAAGCAGTTTTATCCACATGCACCACAACACACACGCGCTCATACACACACACACACACACACACTGCTACATCACAAGAGAAAGGAAATAGGGGACAGTTCCTGCTTCACAGGAGAAGGGGGAGCCTCTGCCTCAATCCATAAGATGAGTGTGTTTATTAGCTTGATATATCAAGGAATAACTATATAGATACTGGATACCATATATAATTTTGTCAATTAAAAAACTGAAATTAGGGGGCTGGAGAGGTGGCTCAGCAGTTAAGAGCACCAGATGCTCTTCCAGAGGACCTGGGTTCAGTTCCCAGCATCTATATGGCAGCTCACAACTGTCTGTAAATCCAGTTCCAGAGGATCTGACACCTGCACACCAATGCACATTAAATAATTTTTTTTAAAGACTGATGTTAGTAGGGCATGGTGGCACATGCCTTTAATGCCAGCACTCGGGAGCCAGATCTCTGTGAGCTCAAGGCCAGCCTGGTCTACAGAGTGAGTTCCAGGACAACCAGGACTGTTACACAGAGAAACCCTGTCTCAAAAAATAAAAACAAAGCCCTGAAATTAAAAAAAAAAAAGTGGCGCATGCCCATACAGGAGGCAGAGACAGGTGAGTCTCTAAACTCCAGGACAGCCTGGTCTACAGATGGAGTTTCAGGAGAACCAGGGCTACAAAGAGAAACCCTGTCCTAGGGGTGAGGGGGACTGAAATTTGAGGGACTGGAGAGATGACTCAGCAGTTAAGAGCACTGGCTGTTCTTCCAGAGGACCTAGGTTTGATTCCCAGCACACTCATGGCAGCTCATAACCATCTCTAACTCCAATATCAAGGGATCTGGTACCATCTTCTGGCCTATACAGGTACTGCGTCCACATGGTACACAAGACATACTCAAAGACAAAACACCCATACACAGAAAATAAATAATTTTTTAAAGATAAACCAGTCACTTTGGTATACAACTGTAATCCCAGCAGTTGGGAGGTAGAAGCAGGAAGATCAGGAATTGAGGGTCATCCTTGGCTCCATGGCAACTTATGTAGCCTGGACTACATGAGACCTTCTCCCCAAAACACACAATGATAATAATGATAATGATAAGTCAATAAATAAAAACAAAAGAAATCTCAATGTGAGTTGTCCTTTGGAGACTGCATCAGCCAGATTTCCGTTACTGTAACTAAATGCCTCAGAACACCAACTTAAAAGGAAGAAAGGTCTTTGTGGATCCAGATTTCAGAGGTGCCAGTCTGTGGTCACTTGGCTGTGTCACTCTGGGTCTGTGGGGACCTGGCAAGAGTTCATAGTAGAGCAGGACCTGGTCACTTGTGACTGTCAAGAAGCAAAGAAGAGAAAAAGTAGCTGGGGTCCTGAAGCCAATTAATAAAAACCCAGAGACAGATATTGGGGTTCAACCTGAAGTCAGAAAAGCAAAACAGACAGCCACTGGCTCTTACCTCTGCCTCAGTCCGAAATGGCGATTCTGCCTCCAGGAATCTCAGAATGAGGCTGTGTCTGAGAGCTGTCTCCTCCCATCTTACATTCCTCTCTAGGGCTGGGATTAAAGGTGTGTGTCACCACTGCCTGGTCTGTAAGGCTGGTCATTGTGGCTGTTTTACTTTTCTGGTCTTCAAGCAAGCTTTATTTAACAAAATACAAATGAAATATCACTACAGGGTCCCGATGGTCTCTTCAAGGCAGTACCTCCAGTGGCCTAAATTCTTTCCAGGAAGCCTCATCTTATAAAGGTTCCAACACTTCCTGACACTGTTAGTCTGGGGACCCTGAGTTTCTCATGCATAGGCCTCTGGGGAACATTAAATACCCTAACCACAGAAGAAACCTTCACTGCACATGCAGGTGCTACACAATTGTTTCATTCGAGTCGATTTTCCAATAATGTTGCACACTCAAGAAGTGTGTGAATATTAAAAACAATAATTCAGAGCTGGTTACAGTGGCTCAAGCCTGTGATCCCGGGATGAGGCAAAAGCAAGAATATCACAAGCCAAAGGCCAGCCTGGGCTACATCAAGAATTCCAGGCCTTATGAAGTTACACAGCAAGACTCAGTCTCAATAATAATAATAATAATAATAATAGTAAATAGAATTATTTCAGTCTTACACCATTTCACTTTGTAGCATCAAAGCTGTAGAAATCTATGTAAATTGAGGAACTCTACTCTAAAGACTTTAATATTAAGAGAATAAAACTTCAAAATTATATCTTCACTGTAGAAATTTGAGGCAGGAAAAACCTTCAACTACAAATACATTATTTTAACATAATTTTTACAATTAACTTATGAGGTAATGGCAACATTTTTATCCACCTTATTACTAAAATTTAAGAAAAATTAATTAACATAAGCTTTTGGAATTAAAATGCTATTTTTTCCTCTTAAGGCAGGGCCTCCCTATATAGCCCAGACTGGCCCTGAACTTAATAATATATTCCAGGCCAGCCTCAAACACCCATTTTTTTCTGCTTCAGCCTCCTTAATACCGAGGCCTGGGCCTGGTTACTTAAATTTTGCTTAGCCTGGTTTGTCTTAAGTCTTCCGAGTGGGAATATCTGGAATGAACAGGTTTGTTTAAGAAAAATATGTGAAGCCAGACAGGTGGCGGAACACACCTTTAACCCAGCACTCAGGAGGCAGAGAGGCAGGCGGATCTTTGAGTTCGAGGCCAGCCTGGTCTACAGAGCAGGACAACCAGAGCCGTTACACAGAAAAACCCTGTCTCTGAAAACCAAAGTGGGGGGAAAAAAGCCCATGAACTTCTCACTCTACCTAGACATTCACTTCTAGATGACCTTCCATAACTTAGATCCTGGTATGTGTACTGATGTCAGCCATCTAGAAACTTCTTCCGGCCCTCTCTTTATGTAAACTTTCATTTACCTTCCAGTCGGTAAATTGGCTTAAAGCACAAAATCAGAACCACCAGTAAACACATGCCCGTGCTCGGGCCCCTGGGCTCTGATAGCTGATACGTTTCCGAGAAGATTGGCGCATCTGGGGAGTTTCGTCCCTCTGCTCAGTTCCCTAGGAAGGACAAATTTTCCCAAAGCAGACTATACTAGGCAGAGCTACCATCCTGGCAGCGAGAACAAGCTCCGAGCTGAAGCGACTGAGCCGAGACAGCCAAGAAAACGGCTTCCCTTCCTCCCCTCCCCGGTCTCTGTAATACGGACATGGACCCAAATTTCTAACAGAGCCTCTCAACATTCCAGATTACACACCCAACGCTGTTATGACCTAAGATTGATCCATAAGCAACTGAAAACCTCTTGCCGGGCTGTGGTGTCGCACTCGGGAGGCAGAGGCAGGCGGATCTCTGTGAGTTCGAGGCCAGCCTGGTCTACAGAGGGAGTTCCAGGACCGCCAAAGATGCCACACAGAGAAATTCTGGTGGGGTGTTGGGGGAAGGGGGTCTCTAAGTTAACCTAAACCAGCACTTAGTCTTCCTTCAATGATTTTATGACCCTTGAGAAGCCAGGTAAGGTTACCATGCTTATAACCCCAGCATTTGGCAGATGGGAACAAGATTGCCACTGTGCATTGACCACGGCTTTGCTTCTTGATTTCACAAGGGCATGGATTACTGTCATTCATGACTGTAGTGGTAGACAAGACAATACAGGGAGATGTAGGAAGACAGATGCCCACAGTTTATCAGAATTTGGGTAATAACCTCCCTTGGGTTCCTCTTAATCAGAAAAGGGGACTCTAAATTTAATGTTTGAATTGTAATTCCTACCTGCAACAAAATAAATCTGGTGTTTTGTGAATAGCTAAGTGTTTATTTTATCTTCCATGAGCAGAAACCTTAAGAAAAATTCTAAATACATTCACCCCTTTGTGTTTTTTCTTTGCTCCTTTTAATACTAATACTAATGTGATATATCTTGTTATAACTGTGAATTTAATCAAGTTTTTAAGATGTATTTATTTATTTGTTATGTTTACAGTGGTCTGCCTGCATGTATGCCTCCACACCAGAAGAGGGCACCAGATCTCAATTGTAGATGGTTGTAAATTACCATGTGGTTGCTGGGAATTGAACTCAGGACCTCTGGCAGAGCAGTCAATGCTCTTCACCTCTGAACCATCTTTCCAGGCCTAAATTTGATCAAATTCTAATTCCATTGTCTTTTAACTTTACTCCTCAAGCCAAGTCCTGAAACTATTGCTAAAATCTGTTCAGTTGTTTCTTTCTTACAAAACACCCTCAGTCTCTACCCTTGTTCAGATGGACTGACAACTGTCCTTTAAATGACATTCTATGGGGAGGTTGGAGAGATGGCTCAGTGGTTAAGAGCATTGACTGCTCTTCCAAAGGACCAAGGTTCAGCTCCCAGCACCCACATGGCAGCTCACAACTGTCTGTAACTCTAATTCCAGGGGACCTGAAATTTCCCATGGCAAAACATTAATACACATAAAATAAAAAAATAAAATAAAAATGACAGTCTGTGGATCTAGAGAGAAGGCTCAGTGGTTAACAGCAGACACTGTTCTTACAGAGAACCACAGTTCAGGTCCCAGCATCCGCACTACCTGTAATTCCAGCACCTCTCTCTCCCTCTTCTGGCCTCCATGGGTACCTACACTCACATTTGCCCAGACTCACACATACATACACATCTTTTTAAAAGACAAATCAGTCTTTAAATTGCGTTACGTAATCAGGAGGTGTTCAGAACATTTTCTGTCTGATTTTGCCTGCTGGTTGTCACGTTGTCAACAGCTGGCAGGGCTCTGTGTGGGGTGCTTATGAGAAGAGCTAAGCAAGCATTGTTAGTTGCCTCGTTGACAGCCATTTCCACCTTATTTCTTGCTCTCCTCGTCCACATGTATGGATTCATAAGTAGAAATGCACTATGGGTAATGGGTCCTCCACAGCCCCATCCTTTAACTTCTAATGGTATTACCTCCCCTTTGCACAGGTGATTTAATGTTGGGAACATGGCTCTCATAAAACTGTGACCAATCATCCCAGTCCTCGAGAGACAGAAGCAAGAGGATCTGTGTGAGTTCAAGGCCAGCTCGGTCTACATAGTGAATTCCAAGACAGCCAGAGCTACATAGTGGGACCCTGTGTCAAAAAACAAACAAATTCACAAGAGCCAAAGAAAAGAAAAAAGAAGCGTTGTTGGGTATAGTGCTACATACCAACCATCCAAACACCCAGGAAGGATCATAAATTCAACACCAGGCCAGGCAAGGGAGGCGCATGCCTTTAATCCCAACGTTCGGGAGGCAGAGGCAGGCAGATCTCCAAGTTTAGGCCAGCCTGGTCTACAGAGTGAGTTCCAGTACAGTCAGAGTACACAAAGAAACCTTGTCAAAAGAAGGAAAGAAAGGAAGGAAGGAAGGAAGGAAGGAAGGAAGGAAGGAAGGAAGGAAGGAAGGAAGGAAGGAAGAGAAGAAAAATAATACTAAGTTCAAGACCAACCTGGGCTACATGGTAAAGCCATACCTCCAAGAAAAAGAAGAGGACAAAGAAGTGGATGAGGAGGTTTACTTGAAGGAAACAGAAACTGAAGAAGGGAAAATCAGTTTTGGATCACACTCTCTAACATTCTTACCAAGAAAAAGTAAGACAGCATTTTGTTTCCACAAAACAAGAACCAGACGCTATTTTTAAAGCAGCATCTAAATGTGAGAAGGAGCATATGAAACTTTAAAACATGAAAACAGAATTTAAAAATCAAAATAAAGGCTGGAATATAAATGTGAAGAAATCTCTCAAAAGTACAGGATGGATGAAAACCAAGCTAAGGTTCCCTGTGGCTCCCTGGCCAGCAGCTAGTCTAGCCAAAGCAGTGGGCGCCGGGTTCAGATAGAGACCCTGACAAAAAAAAAAACAAGGAAAAAGAAAGAAAGAAAAGAAAAAAGAAGGAGGGGAACAATTGAGGAAGACATCCAACATTGGCCTCTACCCTCTATACACCCTCCCCTGACACATACACTATAGATACTCATACAAGCACATACACCAGACATAGATACACACACACCATAAATACACACAGATATACAGAGTTTGAAAGGAGTCAGAGACAGCCACCTAGTCTTTGATGATCTTTTTACAAAAGTCTATTACCTGACTCAGACTTCAGACATGCCAGATATCCTATATTTCCAGATATATATATATACTAGGATATATATATATACATATTCAACCCCTGGTTTCCCAAGAGGGATTTTTGTTTTTTCACAGATTTTCTGATGTTTTCTTGACACAGAGAGGCATTGAACTGATCTTTTAAGACTCTGATGGAGGGCTGGAGAGATGGCTCAGAGGTTAAGAGCACACTAGCTGTTCTTCCAGAGGCCCTGAGTACAATTCCCAGCCACCATGTGGCGACTCACAACCATCTATAATGAGATCTGGCCCCCTGGCTCCAGGGGACACCAGTGACTCTGACTTCCTCAGGCATGGCACACACATACACATACCCACATACACAAACAAACCAACAAAAATAAAAAGCAAAAGCAAGGATGTTTAAGGCATGAAATTACAAATTAAAATTTTCTCCTGGCCTCTTTGCCTTTGAATGTCAGTTTTCTTTGGTTTGCTTAAATTGGTTTTGGGAACAGGGCTTCTCTATGCAGCCCTAGTTGTCCTGGAACTAGCTCTTGTAGACCAGGCTGGGCTCAAACTCACAGAGACCCGCCTGCCTCTGCCTCCCGAGTGCTGGGATTAAAGGAGTGCGCCACCATCGCCCCACTTGAATTCCATTCTTTAGAACCTTTGGCATGTTAAAATTTCCATGGTAAGCAGTCTTTGAAAATTAAGAATATGTTAAGAGTTTTCCTCAGTGGAAAAAAGATGAAATATTTGGTAAATAACATTAGATCATCACACCAAAATTAATTTAAGGTGGAGGGTTAGGGATGTAGCCCCGTAGTGTTTGCCTAACACACGAAAGGCTTTAGGTTTAATCCCCAGCACCGCAAGTAAATATGTAAATACATACGAAAATTCCACACAGATCAAGATTTACAAGGAAAATGTGGGAGAATGATTCTGATAGCTGAAAACGGGAAAAGCACGTCTAAGCTCAAGATAAAGAAGCTATCAAAGGACAAAAAGGCTAAATATGAATTTATTTTAAAATCCTGCTTAGTAACACCATCAGACACCAACCCAAAACCCAAGAAAATCTGGTAACAACCCCTTCTGTTCCCACAAATTGATACGAAAGAGGCCAATATTTGACTCAAAAAAAAATGGGTAAAAAATACAAATAAACAGTTCTCGGGAAATAAATTACATATTGCTATAAAACATGAAAATATGCACAAACTTCTCTATTATAAGGGAAATGCGAATTAAACTCCCAGATTGGCACAGCAAAAATTTTGATAACACCATGTGGATGAAGGTTAGGAAGACAGATGCTCAGACATATTGCTGGTGGGAGTTGTAAACTGCCTCACCCCCTGTGGGGAAGAACTTGACAGTATCTATCTAGGTCTCAAATGTGTGTTTTGGCAGGCACCATGAGTTGTATACCCCAAAACCATTCCTTCATATTTGTTGCTAACAGAACCCAGTTGCTCAGGTGGCCATGAGCCAAGCACCGAGCAATGAATCTGTGTATTGATTATTCATTCTTGATAAGCACTTGCTGGCCGCTAGGCACTGTTCTATGCTGAGAAGACACTAATGAAGAACACCAAAGCCAAGCTTCATGACAACCCATTGCTTATTGGCCAAGATTTTAAAGCAAAGGGTAACAGTGATATTTTGGTGTGTGCTTCAAATAGTAACTGACAAGATAATTTTCTATCCTACCGGAGGCTTTTGAGAGGAAATTGAACGTTACCGTAAAATGAACCAGCAGAGCACAAACTCGGATTAGTACAGACAGATTTGAAAATATGAGTTCTCCTTCATAATCTTAAAACAATGTTCATGTCAACACTGTCTCCATTGGTTTCCTAAACAATGCCTTCCCATTCTAAAACCGCTCTGCCAGAGAACCCTGGAAGAAAATCCATCCCTGAACTAGCTCTAGAGAAAATGGTTGGTACAGATAAATATGAAATTATGTTCAACTTCTTTGCAAATGGTAAAGGGAACTTTCATTCTGGCCACAGAAGCAGGTCTTCTGCGTATCTATTAGGGCTTCCTGTTTAGGGTTCTTATGGGATTCCCCTGGTGTGCACATGAGTGGTCTCTGCGTCTATATCCGCTTCGTATGCTTTTTCTCCGGTTCTTTCCCTTCTGTTTGTTTGCTTCATCTTATTCTGGTGCATTAGTTTTTGTTTTAACTTAATATATTTTATTTTATTTTATTATCATCCCATAGAAGCCTGTTTGTTTTCTAATGAGAGACAGAAAGGAAGTGGATCTGGATGGGCGGGGGGGAGGTGGGGAGGAACTCAGGATATAAGAAAAAGATCTATTTTCAATAAAAGGAAAATATTAAAAAATAAAGCCAACTATTTGAAAAAACGAGGGAAGTTGAGATAAGGTTACTAATAAGACTTAAATCTGGGGCTGTAGAGATGCCCCAGGGGTTGAGAGCACAGGCTATTCTTTCAGAGGACCACGCTCAGTTCCCAGCACGCACATGGCAGCTCACAACTGTCTGAAACTCCAGTTCCAGGAACTCTGACACCTTCACACTAATGTACAGAAAAATAAAATTAAGTAAATTTAAAAAAAAAAAAGATCCAAACCGGAGGGCCTTGAAAAGGAGGAAGGATATGAACAGAAAGCTTTATAGAGTTTTGGGCAACTTGGAATGAGATAGTAATGCAGTCTGTAATTCTCTGGGCATATCCTGGGTGCATCCCCTGACATGAAATGACTAAATTGTTATTGGCTCAAAGAAAAAACAGATTATACTACAGATTTGGTTCTTTAAAACAACACCAAGTTTTAGCGTGGCGGGTTTCAACCTTCCTAATGCTGCAACCCTTTAACACGGTTCACGATATAGTGACCCCCCCAAACATAAATACATTGCGTTGCTACTTCATAACTGCAATTTTGCTACCGTTATGAATCGTAATGCAAATATCTGATATGCTACCCTCCTGTGGGGTTGCAACCCACAGGTTGAGAGCTACTGCTCTAGATTATGGGGGAAAAATACTAGATCCACTTGCTGTCTGCACCTTAGGGCCCAGTCACAGGCTCGCCAAACAAGGAGACACTGGCCCGAAGTCTGGGGAACCTCCCTTACAGCTAAAGGAGGAAATTTGGAAAGTTTGCTGTGACTGGCTTTGCACTCAAGCGCCGACCTTGGTAGAGTGGCCTTACAGCCTGTGGCCACGAAGTGACATTTGTAAGAAGGAAAAGTTGATCGGGGAAAGGTTGAAAAGAAAGAAGAGTGGGGTGGTGGTGGCTGTGCACACCTTTGACCCCTGCACTTGGGAGGCAGAGGCAGGTGGATCTCTGTGAGTCCGAGGCCAGCCTGATCTACAGAGCAAGTTCCAGGACAGCCAGGGCTGTTACACAGAGAAACTCTGTTCCAATAAAGAAACAAATAATAAATAAATTAAATAAATAAATAAATAAATAAATAAATAAATAAATGGATGGGAATAAAATAGGGGGAAGAAAAGATTAAGAAAAGAAGGAAGATCCAGAAGAACGAAGGAGAAGAAGCCTCCAGGTTAGTTTTTGCTGGCTTCACACAAACTAGAGTTAACTTCAAGGAAAGATTCGCCTCCACCAAATGGGCCTGTGGACATACCAATGGGGAGTTTCCCTGATCAATGATTGATGGGGGGCCTCACCCACAGTAGATGGTGCCCTGCCTGAGCAGAAGGGCCTTGGGTTGTTAAGAAAACAAGCTGAGGGCTGGAGAGATGGCATTGCCTGCTCTTCCAAAGGTCCTGAGTTCAATTCCCGGCAACCGCATGGTGGCTCACAACAATCTGTAATGAGGTCTGGTGTCCTCTTCTGGCCTGCAGGCGTACACGCCGACAGAATATTGTATACATAATAAATAAATTTAAAAAAAAAAACAAGCTGAGCAAGCGGTGGAGAACAAGCCAGTAAGGAACATTTATTCCTCCAAGACCTCCTCATTAACACCTGCCTCCAGGTTCCTGCTGTGCTTCCCTCAAGGACAGACCATAACTTCTAAGCTAAAAAAACTCTTTCCTTCCCAATTTGGGTCAGTGTTTTCTCATAGCCATGGAGAAGCAAACTAGAACAGACCGTAATCTTTGGAAGACCCAGCCAACCCATGCGTCACTGAGAGAACTGTAAAACAGTTTCGTCTACACACCTTTTGCTACTTTTTGAATTTCATTCTATCTTCATTGTGTGACTTATTCAAATACAACTATAGTACAAAATAAATAAACTATGCTCTTACCAACTAAACATTTCAACCAAACATTTCTCTGTATTTTAAGGGGAAATGTAGCTTTTTATAAACTTTATTCTTGTTGGGCGGTGGTTGCGCATGCGTTTAAGCCCAGTACTCTGGGGACAGAGGCAGGTGGATCTCTGCGAGTTCAAGGCCAGCCTGATCTACAGAGTAAGTTCCAGGACAAGTTCTAAAGCTACAGAAAAACCCTGTCTCAGGAAAAGAAAAAAACCTATTAAAAAACTCACATCTTAAGGTCAGAGTGATGGGTCAGCAGTTAAGAGTACTGGCTGCTTTTGCAGAGGACCTGAGTTCAATTCCCAGAACCCAAAGGCAGCTGAAAACCAGAAGGGCTTTTTCAACAACCTCTTCCAACCTCCTCACATATTAGGCAAATATGGGGTATACGTGCATGCAAGTAACACTCATACACATTAATTAGACAGACAGATAGAGACAAGTTGGGCAGTGGTGGCACGCGCCTTTGATCTCAGCACTTGGGAGGCAGATGCAAACAGATTTCTGGTGAGTTCAAGGCCAGCATGGTCTGCAAAGCAAGTTCCAGAATAGCCAAATTTTAAAAGCTTTTTAGATTTATTTTTATCTGATGTGTGGGCGTGCGTTTGGCCTGAGTGTATATCTGTGCACCAAGTGTTTGAGTTACATCCCACCGTAACTGGAGTACAGGCAGTTGTGAGGCACATGTGGGTGCTGGAAATTGAACCTGGGTCTTGTGGGAAAGCAGTCTGTGCTTTTAACCACTGAGCTATCTCTTTAGACCACAAAATAAAATCTTTTTTAAAAATCAAGAGAGAAAATAAATCCTGCTTTTATTCCTACTCTAGATGCACAGCTCAGAGTAATATTCTAATTGTTGCTGGGGTAAGAAAAAGGTTACTTGTGGCTGGACTTTAATCCCAGCACTTGGGAGACAGAGGCAGGTGGATCTCTGTGAGTTCAAGTCAGCCTGGTCTAAAAGAGTGAGTTCCAGAATAGCCAGGATCACACAGAGAAACCTTGTTTCAAAAACACCAAAAGAAGGGGGGAGGGAGGAGCTAGAATAGTGATTTATATTGGAGTTACTTGACTTTCTTGGTTCTAGAACCCAGAAATTTTTGCCAAGTGCTTTCAGAACTGATTTGTTTACTATTAGGTTTTGGTTTTAGTTTTGTTTATAATAGTAGAGATCAAACCCAGAGTTTTGCACATGCTAAGGCAAAAGCCACCAGCTCCTACAAGTCTCCTAAATATCTGCATCACGGCCACTATTGGTTTTTGTTTGTTTTTTAATCCACGTCCACACTTATAAATTCCGTTGGTGCGTGATTCCTCCCAGATTCCAGACATTCTGCTCTCTCTGGGCATCTCCCTTACGTGAAATGGCCGCGATCTTAGTGGATTTTTTTTTCTGGTTATACTTCATTGGGACACCAGAGGGCGCGAAGAGACTCGGCTCTTGTTTTTCTTTAAAATCTCAAATCCTGGTGGGTGCGGAGAACAAAAGACCGGGAACGCTGGGCCTTGAGACAAAGGGACACCGGGAAAGGACCGCCCGCCCAGTGTTGGATCCGCTTCCTCACTCGCCTTGGCCCCGACTCCTTCGCCAGGCTGAGGACTAGAAAAAAATAGCCTAAGCTGAGCAACAATGGGAAAACGAGGAAAAACACAGTAGAATTTAAAAAAATCAGCACAGGGCTAAGGAAGGACATTTGAACTGTTTGTTTTGCCTAATATTAGTAACTTTTAAAAAGTATTCTTATTGGGGTTTTTTTTTTTAGTTTAGGATAATAACGTGCATATTGTAGAAAATTCGGAAACACAGCTCATTTGTTATCTCGGCTCATTTGTTAGATCTCAGGGAACCCAGGACACGCGGCTGAGGAGCAGGTTTAACATGTCAGAGCTGATGCTGGCTGCCAGGTTCTCTCAGCACCCCACCCCACCCCACCCCACCCCACCCCCACACACTACCTGTTACAGAGTCCTGGCTCCTGCAGCTCTTCTCACCCCACCCCTACACCTCTCCCCGAGCTTGCTTCCCTTCCTTCCCCCCCAGACCCTTTTTCCTATATAAATAACTGAACCATTTTGGCTACAGGCCCTCTTGGTGCGCTTGACTCTCTTGGCTCCTGGTCCCTCTCCCGCTTTTCTCTTCCTCTCTCGCTCTCCCTGCTTCTCTCTCCTCTCAGGGCCCAATTCAGTCTGAACCCTTCCAGATGCCTCCGGCTATGCTCTCCCTCGTATCTGCAATACAATTCACATACCTTGGATCTGTCATGACCTCATTTTCTCATTTAACTTTTTTTTTCTCTCGAGACAGGGTTTCTCTGTGTAACCCTACCTGTCCTGGAGCTCGCTCTGTAGACCAGCCTGTCCTCAAACTCAGAGATCCGCCTGCCTCTGCCTCCCGAGTGCTGGGATTAAAGGTGTGCGCCACCACCGCCCCTGGTTTCCAGACTGGCAGAGCCTATCAGATATTTTTAAATTTCTTTCCAACCTTTCTCGGTATTTAATAAATGCATAAAGAGTCGGGCTGCATGCTATTTTCTGACTAGATTGTAAACTTCACCTTAAGAGTTTTTGCTTGCTTATTGTTCGTTTGTTTGACAGACTCTCCTTTGTAGCCAGGGTGGCCTGAAATTTCGACGACCCTTGTGCCTCAGCCTCTAAGATGCTGGGACTAAAGATGTGAACTATGACACCTGGCTGGTGATGGATAAACTCTATGACAGCACTTTGCTGGTAAAAGATGACGAAATTTCAAAAGTGCTGCAGACAGCTTTTTCTCTTAGACCCACAAGCAACTTGAAAACCGGTTTAGAGCTGTGCACCCAAACCAAAAATAAAGCAAGGGTTTTGTTTGTTCTCTCTCTCTCTCTCTCTCTCTCTCTCTCTCTCTCTGCTGTTAAAAGAACCGAAGAAAGCAAAGGAGTGGGAATTATTCCATTCCACCTCCGAATACCCAGAATGATTTTGTCTTCCCAACAGCCTGAAAACTAACCCCCAAACTGTCAAGGAAAAGCAGGAGTCTTTAGTAACTCTGATCTTCTTAAGGAGGGAAGTGGGAGTAGAGGGGTGGGGTCTTTTGGGGGGAGCAGCAGGTTGGTTTGTACTTAGCTTAGAGCTGGACACAAGACAGGGCTTCAGATCCAAGGAACTAGAATAACAGATGGTTGTGAGTTGCCGTGTGGATGCTGGGAATAAAACCTAGGTCCTCTGGAAGAGCAGCCCAAGTAAAACAATGTCACAGTTTCTTTAAAAGACAAATATAAAGCACCATTTCCTGTTGTAATGGTTAGTTTTTATTGTTGACTGAACACAAACCTAGAGTCACCTGGAAAGAGGGAACCACAAATAAAAAAATGCCTTGAGCAAATTGTTCTTTGAGCATGGCTTTGAGAGGTTTTGATTGACAACTGATGTGGGTGGGCCCAGCCCACTGTAGGTGACACCATCCCTAAGCAGGTGGACCAGGGATGTGTTAAAAGATGAGCAAAGCAGGGAGCCAGAAAACAGTATTCATCCTCGGTGTGCGTAAGATCATTTGTACATGTCAGATGTAAGAAACCCCCTCCCCGAGTGGTTTTTGGTCAACATGTTATCATAGGAATAGTAACGCAAACTCAGACACCTATGTGGATTGTTGAGACAGATCCCTTCACTAATGACCCCTTTGCTTTTGTTTACCTCCCTACAGTCTATTCTCAACCCAGCCAAGGGTTTGCCTCTTTCCTCTTGTCTTTGTTTGTTCATTCTTAGGCACGATATCACTATGATCCAGGTTAGCTCAGACACTCCGTAGCCCGAGTTAACCCAGGCTAGTCTCAAGCTTGTAATCCTCCAGCCTCAGCCTCCCCAAGGGCTAGAATTACAGGCATGCAAAGCCATACCTGGCTCAAAGACTCTAAAAACATAAATAAGACCCATGTCATTCTCTACTCAGAATGGTGGCACTTGCCTTTAATCCCAGAACTCGAAGTAAGGGAAAAGGGCAGAGATATTTCTGTAAGTTCTGTAAGTTCCAGGGTCTATGTAGAGGGACCCTGTTAGAAAGAAAGAAAGAAAGAAAGAAAGAAAGAAAGAAAGAAAGAAAGAAAGAAAGAAAGAAAGAAAGAAAGAAAGAAAGAAAGAGGGAGGTGGAGGGAGGAAGGAAGGGGATGGAGGGAGGGAGGGAGGAAAAAGAAAGAAGGGAGGGGGGAAAGAAAAGAAAATATAAAAATTTTAAAAAAGTCTGCTGACAGTGGTGTGGCACACGCCTTTAACCCCAGCACTCAGGAGGCAGAGGCAGGCAGATCTCTGTGAGTACGAGGCCAGCCTGGTCTATAGAGTGAGTTCTAGGTCAGTTAGGGATATTATATAGAAAAACCCTGTCTCACAAAAAAAAAAAAACATGTTTTAAATTCCATTAAATCTCATACACACATATATAATGTATTTTGATCATGCCTCCTCCTTCCTCTCTTAGCTTCCTCTCCCCAAACCCCTTCTTTCCAGCAGGTCCCCTTTTTACATCCCCCCACCCCAAACATTTAACATTTATTTAGGTGTTTTTCTGTAAGCATCGGTGGGGATTATTTACTTAGGCAAGGGCAACTTTCCAGGGGCTACACCACTGAGGACTAAGAATCTCCTTCAAGGATAGGTGGGGCCTTCGGAGCCCCTCCCCATCCATGACGTAATCCTGATGGCCCGGTGCTTACAGACTTCGTGCCAGCAGTCACAGCCGCAGCGAGTTAGGTTCCTATCTAAACACAGCAGCGTTTCCCAACCCCTTTTACATCCTCTTCCTGCCTCAGTGTTCCCTGAGCCTTGGGGAATAGTCGCTGTTGTTGCTGTTGTTACAGGTTTTTATTTTGTTTTTTGTTTGTTTTTCTTGTTTTCAACTCAGGGTTTCTCTGTGTAGCCCTGGCTGTCCTGGAATTCGCTCTGCAGACCAGGCTGATCTTAAACTCACAGAGATCCACCTGCCTCTGCCTCCCTAGTGCTGGGATTAAAGGTATGTGCCACCTCTGCCTGGCTTTTGTTATATTTTTTAAAATTATGTGTGTGGGGACAGGGGATGTTCACATGAGTGCGGTACCCACAGAGGCCAGAGAAGCTTGATGGAGCCCTTAAAGCTGAAGTTACAGATGCCTACAGGTATTGGGGAATATTATTTTCAGGTGTGTGACTTTTGTTTACACTGCATTTGTTTAACTCGGTGAAGCTGTGTTACTGTGCCTGCCTAAAACACCTGATGGTCATAATAAAGAGATGAACGGCCAGTAGCGAGGCAGAAGCAAGGGTAAGCGGGGCTGGCAAGCAGAGAAAATAAATAGAAAGAGAACCGAGAAAAAGGAGGAGCAAGAGAACAAGGAGAGGTCCTGGACTTCAAGGGCCAGCCACCCAGCTACACAGCCAGTCACGGAGTAAGAAGGAAAGTAAGACATCCAGAAGTAAGAAAGATAAAAGCCCAGAGGCAAAAGGTAGACAGGATAATATAAGAAAAGCTTGATTAGGGCTGGAGAAATGGCTCAGTCAGTTAAAGAACTGACTGCTGTTCCAGAGGTCCTGAGTTCAATTCCCAGCAACCACATGATGGCTCACAACCATCTGTAATGAGATCCGGTGCCAGACATTTATAATGAAGAAAAGCCTCTGTGTGCGATTTATTTGGGAGCTGGGTGGCCAGCCTCCAAAGAGCCCAAAGAGTAAAAGTTCACACCACATACAAGGGACCTGGTGAGGGTGCTGAGAACCAAACTCTGGTCCCATCCTCTGCTACAGCTGTACACACTGTTAACCACTGCATCGTCTTGTCAGCCCCAGTGCTCACCGCCTGTCCAAGCCGACCTCCATCCGTCCTACCGGTTTAACTAGCCACCCTCTCATTCTAGTCTGTTTTTCAATATCTGCTCTTCCTGATGCCTAACATGGTGTTATATTTCTTATTGTCTGTCTGCCTGATGATATAAGCACCATAAGAAGAGGATTGGCCCATTGAAATATCCCAATGCATCTCATACAATATCTGGCACATCCTAAGTTCAGTAGATGAGTAAGTAGCCATATATTGTCGGTCAACTTTAATAGCTGAGCAGTCAGTACTAATACAGGAACAAGCATGTTACATACGGCATATGCACACAAATGCTAGTTAGACATTTTTCTCTCCATGGCCGGGATTTACTTTTTTAACGCACAAGCAAATGGATCTAAGTGAGCAGCAAAGCCAGGATTTGCTGCCAGAGCTTGCGGGATTCCCAGCTTTTCCTCACTTCCGACTAAGATTCACTTAAGATGTCACTGCCTAGGATTCTCTTTCAGCCCTATTTGCCTCACGGGCTGATGAGAAGAGGGTGGATCATTTTGTGAGATAGGATTACTATCTAAACAACTACTTAGCTATAATATCAACTGCCATTATGCTATATCTCCCTCCACCGAGCACTGGGTGACCTCTGGACTGCCTACTGCCAGCCGCGTTTGCAACCGGCGGTTTCTCCCCATGCTGACAGTGAGGAATCTCGCCTACCCGGTTCAGGTTAATTACCAGCTTTTCCTTTCCATTTTAGGAAGCCAGACAGCAGGTGCTGAGCTGCTCGCTCGCTCCCTGGTCTGAGCTGACTCAGGCTACTGCTTAGCGTGCCTGGGGTGCAGGAACACTTGGGAACACAGGCATAGCTCGGCCAGGACAGGGTGAAGCAGGCAGTGAGCACCTCTTCTCCCTATATGGGGCAGGGCAAACAGGTGATCCAGCTGACCTCGGTTCTTGCTTCCTTGTAGCTCTGCCAACTGGAAGGCCTGGGCAAGTCCTTTAGATCCTACCCAGAAAAGGGCATCGCCATAGTTACCACAGGGGCCCTTTGGATCTCACAAGACTTATTGGAGGGTGAGAAGTGGACACAGGCTACAGGATATGAAGAGCTTTGCTGTTTGAAGAAGTTAGTATAGTTGGAAGTAAAAGAGAGAGAGAGAAAGGACTAAAAAGCACCTCAGAAATTGCCATTTCTGTCTATATTAAACAACCCCTGCCAACAGATTTTTTTTATTACCATGTAATTTATGATCTATAAAATTTCGCTAGTTCTTAACACACTGCAAGAAAAGGACCCGAAGGTACATGGGTGACAATTCTAATATTATACTGTTATTGTCTGTCTGGCTTCTACTATAACATAACCACTGTAAAATCGGGATGCACCCAATAAGATCTCGCAACGCATCTAATACAATGTCTGGTACATTGTAGGTTCCATACATCTCCTAAATCGTGTCTGTTTGCCTATGGCTGCATAAATGCACTTGGTGGTAAAAGAAAAGTTTCTAAGTGAGGCCTTCCTTTTTCCCCTTGGGAAAATGGCTTGATCCTGTTTATGAACGGGCTTAGCATATCCCAAACGCTCCCTTTGGTCCTGATGCTGTATTTTCACAGCCCTATGCTAATCGATGGCGCATCTTTGTTTTTAATTCTTTAAATGCAGCATTGCTTAGCCATGCACAAAATTATTTCTGTCGTTTTTAAGTTGTAGGCACCTTGAGACGGGTATAGGACAAGACAGCGGATCAGTGAAATTTCATCTGAAGGCAGCTAACCGTGAGCACGGATCCTTTTGTGTCCTGAACGCCGACGATTGAAGACACGGGGCTGCGGAACAGCTCTGACCGTGTTAGAAATCTGGCACCTTACGATGCGCTCGAGCTTCGCCTTGCAAATGAAATACGAATTTGTGAGGCTCTCGTGCGCCCTTTGAAGCCCAAAAGCCTGATGCATTCGGAAAGCCCAGAGCTCTGCTAAGGTGTTTTCACGGAGTTCTCTAGAGTTAACTCAGGAGCGTATTTTATTCTAAAGAGAGCGAGAACCAGCAATAGGCCCAGATAAACAAGCTCAACAGCCAGTCCAAGAGGTCCAATTTTCAATAGGGAGAAACTGGACCCGGAGACAACTCATATCTCCTTTAGGAGACACCAGGGAGAGCCAGTATTCATGGCTCCTCGTTAGTATAGTGGTTAGTATCCCCGCCTGTCACGCGGGAGACCGGGGTTCAATTCCCCGACGGGGAGGTTGGCCAGTTTTTTATTCTTTCTTTTTAATTGTCCTGGAATGAAGCATCCGACATTCCTGTCTACTGCGCTGAGGAATCCTTTGTAAACCCCAAGCCAGGTCCCTCTCGAAACAATCGCCTTTAAGTTCAACGCTCCGGGTGAGAGGCTTAGGGCGCTCGGAGCCCGCAGCGCCGGGACAGAAAATGAAAGCTCGGATGCTCAGCAGGGGACAAGCACTGGCGCCATGCGGCGTGGGCCAGCCCATTCGCCGCGCGTGCGCAGTGGCGTCCCGCCAGATTACAAAGGGAGGTCGCTCCGACGGCCGGGGGGAGGGGAGAGGCGGCTCCGCCCCCTGGGGCGGGGCGGAGGCGGGGCGGTCGGGCCGGAAGTGGCTGAGGAAGAAGAGGAAGCGCGGGTTTCTTGCGGTCTCGCCGAGCGGACCAGACGCGAGCCCTAGTCTTCCGCCTCCGCTGGTTCCCTTCCCAACCTAGACGGAGAGCTGGCCGGGTGGGTAGGGCAGAGCGGCCGCGGGGCGAGCCGGCTCCGCCAGCTCCTGCGGGAGAGGCGCGGGCTGGGACGGAGGAGGCGGGCTTCCGCTGTGGTCGCGGAGTCCTAAGAAACCGCGCGAGCCACAGCCCAGCAGGACCTCGTGGCGCAACGGTAGCGCGTCTGACTCCAGATCAGAAGGCTGCGTGTTCGAATCACGTCGGGGTCATGGCTTTTTGGCTGCTTTTGAACTCAGCTTAATGCGAGCCGTGGTGTGTTCCCGCCATTTTTCGAAAATGCTTTGTGTTTTAAAACTTCGTTCAAAAGTTACCGTAATACTTTAATTCCTAAACAATAAGGCTTAGCCGCTTTTATGGCGCTGAAGGCCGTTTTTAGGCCTTGTAAAGTGAGGGGCTTTGGTTGTTGTTGTTTGTCATTAATGACTTGAGAAATGGTCTTATGACTGTGTGTTAAGTATATTGTTTTTCACAGCAATTATGCTATATTGCGGTACAGACTGCTTCTCCAAAAATGATTTTAATCCGTTTGCCTTTTGAAAGCAAGTACGATTGCATACAGTGTATTAAATGATAGCGGTTTTGAGCCGCAGGAAACAATTGGATTTTAAGCCACTAGGTGCCAAATGTTGGTGTGTCATGAAAATAGCATAAACTGGAGTGTAGAGACAGTAACTCTGCTCTGGGGCATACAGCCCATTCGTTACAAGGTGATACAGCTTGTTCTGTACACCGTAAAGGTTAAAATTTGTACAAATGAAGTAAGGTGTCTGGTTCAAGCCAAGATGAAGTACTGGACCGGAAAAGTACACTAGTGGGGGGGGGGGTTAGATTTAGCTGAACACTGAATTGTCCATCCAAAGTTTAACGTTGGAACCCTAACTCACTCCTTCCCAGTCCTCAGTAACTGGGATGTGGCTATTTGGGCTTTTAAAGCATTGATGAGGTAAAAATGAGTATTAGATGGAGTCCTAATGCAGTCAGACTGGCATCATGCTTTTGGACACGTGTCAAGGATGTGTGTGCATAGGAAGTTCATGTCAGGAAAGAACAAGAAGGCAGCCACCCTCAGAAGAAGTCAAAGCTGTCTGCTTCTACAGGGAAAGGGCTGGAGAGGCAGACCACACAGGCGTCTGTATCCTAACTAATTCTGAGGGAAATGCAGAGCTGTTATAATCATTCATGATTTTGTTATTCACGAGTTTAACAAGATCAGAAAGAACACAGAACATGGCCTAGACTTTTTCCAGACTGCACCCTGAGAATAATGGGGAAAGTTAAGACTGGAGGTCCTGCTTACCGTACAAGTTAAGGGTGTCAAACAAGGCGGTACACACCAAACAGTCTGAGCTGGAAAGCAGTAGCCTGTTTCCTGTCCTCGTTGTGTTGCTGTAATGAATCTCTAACCAAAGCCATTTGGGGAAGGAAGGGGTTTATTTCATTTACAAGTTACAATCCATCATTGAGGAAAATTAGGGCAGGAACTCAAGGAGGAACTTGAAGCAAAACCACAGAGAAGCACTGTTTGCTGGACCCCTCAGGCTCATGCTTGGCTTTTCTTACACAGCCGTCCTCAAAGTGGTACCACCTACAGGTGGCCTGGGCTGGCCTACATCAATTATCTGGGTAGTTCCCCACAGACAGGTCCACGGGCTAATCCAATCTGGGCAATCCTTTGTTGTGTGAGATTCTTCTCAGCTATTCTAGGCTGTGTGAAATTGACAAAGCTAATTAGGGCAAATATATGTACCTGACTATTACCGTTTGCTTGTTTGTTTGACACAGAATCTCACTATGTAGCTCTGACTGTCCTGGGACTCACCATGTAGACCAGGCTGGCCTCAAAAAGAGAGCTGCTCGCCCCTGCCTCCTGAATCCCAGGACTAAAGGCATGAGCCGCCACCACCTGACTAATTACTATTTTTCTTCTAAAACTTGTTTCACAGGTGTTAGCTTGTCCCCCTAAGCTGGATCTCTATAGTTTCTTAGAATGGCTAATTGGGTGGCTTAGTATCACTTAGAAGCAACCTAACACCGCGTTTTAACTAGTCTACATTCTTTATAAAGGGATGGCATGTCAAGAGAAACTCAGGAATACACACATCCGTATTTGAATCTTCAGTTATATATATTTAAAGATTTACTTATGTGAGTATGTGCGTGTGTGTTGGGGGGGTGCTCTCGGAGGCCCTAGGGGGCTTCAAGATTCCTGGAGCTCGGGTAACACGTTGTCAGCTGTCTGACACAGCTGCTGGAAACAGTTCAGGACCTCTGGAAGAAAATCAAACACTCTTAACCACCAAGCTGTCTCTCCAACCCCTGAACTTTCAAAATCTTGACATATAATAGCTCTATGACTTTGTGTTTGTTCATTAAAAAGGACTAGTATTATTTACCCTAAAAAGGGATATATCTACTAGTACAGTATAATCTGGCTATGTATTCACCTGATTAATAACCTTTCTTCTGAGATTATTTCAAGTCAGTTACCTAAAACAGATAGTCTCTGGATGAGCTGATTAAATGGAATTTTTAAATCTGCATTCTTGAAGATAGACTTTGGGTTGGCTAAGTGATCCCTTAATTTCTCACAATTATTTTTTTTTAGGTGGGGGGCCAGGGTAGGTTTTGTTTTTCTCTTGAGCTGGGATCTTAGTACGTAGCCCATCCTGGCCTCCAGCCTGTCGTTTGCCCGCTCAGCCTGCTGTTGATGGGATAGCATGGATCACTGCACTCAGTTCTCATATTTTTTTCTTAATTACATTTATTTGTTTTTGTGGGGGTGGGAGGCTGATGCTGTCATGCTTGTGGAAGTGAGAAACTAACCTGTGGGACTCACTTCTCTCCCTTTACCACATGAGTCCCTGGGACCAGGCTTGGCAGCAGGTACCTTTAAACCACCTCATGTATGTTCATTGCAGAAATAATTTAAAAAGAAAAAAAAGAAAAAGAAGAAAATAACTCACCCATGCCTCACTGCCCAACAGAATGACTTTATTAGGGAAAGGCACATGCTAAGGCGTGCCCACAGGAGGCCAGAGGACAACATGCCAGTTCTTTCCTTCCATCGCAAGGGTTCTGGGGATCAGACTCGGGTCATCAAGAATGGCAGCAAGCCCCTTACTTGCTAAACCATCTTGTCACTCCATTTCCCACATAGTGGAAGTACTATGAACGCTATGGTCAGAACAAATTTAGTATTTGTTATGGTTTTGAAATGAAATGTCCCCAAAGGTCCATATGTTGGAAGCTCGGTTCACAGCTGCGGGCCACGTTGAAAGCACTAACTTCATTGGTGGGGTTAATCCATAGGTCACTTAATACTGAGTGGGCTAATAGGTGGTAGGCCTGGTAGGTGGATGTGCATTAGATTTGTTTTTACTTATTGTGTGTGTATCAGCGTTTTGCTTGCATATAGGTCTGTGAATTTACATTTGTGCCTGGTGCCCTCGGAGGTCAGAAGAGGGTGTTGGATCCCCTAGAACTGGAGTTAAGGACGGTTGTGAGCTGCTATGTGGGTACTGGGAATCGAGCCCAAGTCCTCTGCAAAAACCACCGAGCCCTCTCCAGCCCCCTGAAGCATATACCTTGTTCCTCCTGCCTTCCTGACTCTCTCTGATTCTCAGTTGCATAAAGTGAGAGTTTTCCCACCATGCCCTTCTGTGATAAAGTGTAGGCCTTGTCATGGCTCTAAGAACAACGGAACCAGCCAATCACAGGTTGAAATCTCAGAAACTGTCAGCCAACAGGATCCTTTCATTCTGGACACTGATTGGCTCAGATGCACTGTCAGTGTGACAACAAGTGACTAACAGTATTCTTTTCTTTGCATTTTTTTAAAATTTTTCTTAAAAATGCGTGTCTGTGGATTTGTAGTACTCACAGAGATCAGAAGAGAACCCCAGGTCTATTTGAACTGTTGTTATAGGCAGTTGTGAGCTGTTATAGGCACCGGGAACTGAGCTCCAGTCCTCTGAAAAAGCAATAAGTGTCTTAACCGCTGAGCCGTCCTGCAGTCCCAGCATAGTTTTTAACCTATTTTATTTATGATGATGGGATGTAGTGTTTGCCCATGTCTGATGTAGGGGCCCAGAGAGCTCAGAGGACAACTCTGTGGAGTCAGGTCTCTCCTTCCACCTCAGTGTTGACCCTGCATATGGGACAAACAAACCATCCCTCCAGGACTGCCAGATTCTCTTGAGACTGGCTATGTAGCCCAGGCTGGCCTCCAACTCACAGTCAGCCTTCCAAGTGTAAGAATTACAAACATACACACGCCACCGTTCTCTGCCCCTGCCTTCTTCCCCCTTGAGACGGTCCCACTGTGCAGCTTTGGCTGGAACTCAATATGTACACCAGGCTGGCTCCGAACTCACAGAGACCCACTAGCTTCTCCTTCTCAGCTGCTGGGATTAAGGGCAAGAAGCAGTGCACCTGGCACAGTCTCGCATAGTCTCAAATAAATGTCAATAATATGTTATGGCCATGCAGTATTCCCTCACGTGTATATGTATATATTACGAAGTATTTGTTTGGGTTTAAATCTGGAGTGTCCCCCAAAGGCTGGATCTGACCACTTGGTGACCAGCTTGTGGTGACCCTTAGGCCCTGAAGTCTGCAGGAAATGGAACACAGAGGCAGAAATAAGTTGTTAGGGATGAGTAGTGTGATATCCTGAAGTTCACAGCCAACCCCATGTAAAACAGCTTTTAAAAAGCCACGTGCACATTAATAGCATGAAAGGGAGGCGGTTATCCAAACAACGGAAAAACAATAAAGCTTTGGGAATGAGAATATGGTTAAGCGGTATGTACAGAATGCCAATTCAACCCCTAACAGCAACAAAAAATAAAAATAAGCAAAAAAAAAGCTTTATGACAAAATAATTGCACCAAATCTTGCTTTTTTAAACCTGTCCATTCACTTTAAAATATTTTTCCACTGATTCTCAAGGTTCTAGGCATCACTTGTATTTTAAGGATTTTTCTTAGTTTTGTACCCATTTCAATATACAATACATATTTTTTCCATCTTAGGCAATAAGATATTAAATCTTTTGTTGTTAAACCAAGGTCTCTCACTATGTAGCTCAGACTGACATCAAACTTGCTATCCTCCTGCCTCAGCCTCCCCAATGCTGGTGACCATCCCCAGCCATATTGGAAGTTTTAATTAGGAAAGAGAGCGTACAACCAATTAGGTGAGCAAAGCGCCCAGTGGTTAACAGTTGGGACCCTGAAGGAAAGCTTGAGAAGGAGAGCAGCTACTGATGAAGGTTGAGAGTCTGCCCAGCACAGGGGAGGAGGCTGAACACGGGGGTAAGTGGGTGGCAAGAAGGTGACCTGAGAAGGTCATGCTTATGTCACACAGACAAAGCTCCAGGAGCTCTCAGTCTCTGAAAGAGAGGTGCTGCTGAGCTAGCAGGCTGAGGAGCCCTTGAGCCCTCCAATGCACTGCCATGCTGAGCAAAGTAGGGCAAGGTCCTGTGGCAAGAAAAAAAATGAAAAAAGTTAGTTTCGGGAACCATCCAGCAGGTTAGTAAATGGGGCCATGCTAATCTACCTAGATGAACAAAGGGTTGTTAGGGGAAAGTTTGGAAGCAGTAATTAGGAACAGACTCACTAGCCTAACCTCCTGACCTTAACCTGTACAGAATAGGAGAGAAAAATATTCTGTACTCTGGAATTAACAACAGAGTTAAAACCAAAAGTCGGGTGGTGTGGTGCACCCCTTTAGTCCCATCGCCGGGGAGGTAGAGGCCCCAGACCTGCTAGATACACTATAAATATTCTTAAACACTCGAATGATGTATTAAAAAAACAATTTTTTAAAACTTGTTTGCTCATGGGAAAGATAGAGTGTGTTGTCTCTAAGGATTAAACTCCCTGGAAATTTTCTGTTGCAAAAGCCCAAAGAAGAACAAACGAAACGAAACAAAATCAGAGTTCTAAGGCTTTTTTTCTTCAGGTAGTCCTCTGAGATGCCAGTGAGACTTCTACAAGATTGTGTTTTCTACAATCAAACTTTGAAATTATTCTCCGTGAATGAAATAACTCACTGACCTAGCTGACCCAGAAGTCTCACCCAGTAGGGCAGCAGTCAGCCTGGACCCTACTATGCACGCCATCTTTGGTCAAACCTAGCCTGGTAACAGAACCATTTCAGTCGGAACAGCGAAGTTTATTTCCAAAAGTACAAGCAGACCACAGTCAAATCCTTCAGCCACAAAGATAACAGGATAATTTGCTAACTCGCGGACCATGAAATAAACCCGTTGATTCTGTGGTCTGGGGGAGAGAAGACAGTTCAGGACGTTGTTTCTTTAGTTATAATTTTAGACTCTATTGGAAAAAAAAATAAGCTACACTGCACGTTGGGACAATTGCACATGGATTTGCTAGGGTCACCCGTCTGCAGTATCAGGCTTTTGATGATCAGCTCATTTCCACAGGAAAGTAAAACACTTTTTGCATATGTAATAAACGCTGGTCATGCTCGCCCGTCATATATGTTAATGAGAAACATTTGTTGTATTGTGTTCTAGAAGACATTAAAACTGTAGCATATTTAGGACTCCATCGAGCTCCGCCTCGAATCAATGGGATGAATTTTATAGAGCGCCTTGGCTTCCCTTTAAAATTAAAACTCCAGTATACACCACTACATGTATATGAAGTTGACTACTATATTAAGGAGTTTCTAAACATTACGCTTCGTTTTGTCCCATTACCAAAGGTGAGGTCTGCTGAAGTTGAGATTCTTGGCGTGTTTGGGGTCTTACCTAGACGGCTCAACGAAAACACAAAGCAGAGATTTGTTTTAAGCCCCAATTAACTATTGAAACCACAGCCTTTAACAACCGGGTAAGAAGCGAACGCCGAGATTTAAAAAAAAATGCAATTTTGTTAACAAACTCAAGTAGTAGGGAGACATCCGGTTGTGGAAGTCTGCCTTTCCCAGGTTCCAGAACAAAAGAAGCCTTTGCCAGTGCAGGGGATTTGACTGCCTGCGCTCCACTTCCACTCCCCAAGCAATCCCAGCTCGGAACACGGGCGCCCACAGCCTGCCCGGCTTCTCTGCTCCCCGATCGGGGCCAGCATTGGGGGGGAGGCCAGGCTGTCGCCATCCTTCGGGGACTCGGCTTCCCGGGAGGGAGCCAGGCCCGGCCAAGGGTACCGCAAGAGCTGGCACCCAACTCGGGTCATCCGAAGGCGATGGATCCCGGTGCCAGGCTTCTCCGGAGCAGGCGGAGTTAGGAAGGAGAGGAAACGACGCGCCCGCCCAAACAGCAGCGCCCCGTCCCTTATCAGCGTGCGAGGGGAAGGGCGGAGGGGCGAGCAAAAGAGCGGGCCCGGAGCCCGAGCTCCCGCCCGAGCGCCTTTTAAACTGCGTTTCTGCACCTCTCTCTCTCTGCGCCGCGGCGGCTGGAACCCGCGCGAGCCGCCCGGCCAATCGGCGCCCCGCTTCCTCCCGCCGCCCGCCAATGGCGGCGCGCGTTCTTGGGGCGTGCGCCAGCCAGGCCTCCCCCCCCGTTCCCCACCTCCCCGGCTTGTGTGTGGGGGCTAGGCTCGCCGCGGGCTCCCGGCTCGGCCGCCCTAGCTTGCTCGGTCGTGCGCCCTGGGCTTTTGTGGCGGAGCCGTCCCCGGCTTTGTGTCCCGACTTCCGCGCGGCCCCGCGGCGCTGCTCCCGGCATCGGATCCCTCCCCCGGCCCGGATAGCAGCAGCGAGCGAGGGAGCGAGCGCGCCGGCGTGAGCGACGATCGAGGGGCCGCGGAGAGGGGGGGGGGCCGAGTCGCCGTAGCCGAAGATGCCGGAGTTCCTGGAGGACCCCTCGGTCCTGACCAAAGACAAGTTGAAGAGCGAGTTGGTGGCCAACAACGTGACGCTCCCGGCCGGCGAGCAGCGCAAGGACGTGTACGTGCAGCTCTACCTGCAGCACCTCACGGCGCGCAACCGGCCGCCGCTCGGCGCGGGCGCCAACAGCAAGGGGCCCCCCGACTTCTCCAGCGACGAGGAGCGCGAGCCCACCCCGGTGCTCGGCTCCGGGACGGTCGCGGGTCGCGGCCGCGCCGCCGTCGGCAGGGTAAGGCCGCTCGGGGGCGGGGAAGGGGGGGGACGACCGCCGGGGACTGGCGTTTGACGGCCGCGGCGCGTGCTCGGCGGCGGGGCCGGACCCCCCCGCGGGGTCCCCGAGGCCGCCGGCCGGGGAGGGGAGAGGGCTGGGTACGAGCCGCTAGGCTGCCCCGGCTCCGGGACCCTGCGCGTTCTGGGGCCGGTGTAGACGCGGCCTCCGGAGCCCTGGGCTTACAACCCCCGCAGGCTCGGCCCCAGCACGCGAGCCGAAGTTCGAGCGGTTTCCCGCTTTCGTGCCCAAGTGGCTCGCAACCTAGGCTCAGAGCGCTCCCTGGAGGGCAGTTTGCGACATAGTCATCTCTGGCCAATTTTTATTTGAAATAAAGGCCTTCCCGCCTTTTTTTTTTTTTTAAATCTATTTTGCATGCAGAGGTTCTGGGGGACCGTTTGTGGCCGCGTGCGTGGTGCTCGTTTGAGGTCCGCCGGCCCCGCTTGCCGTGGGTTAGCGCAACTGTAAACTGGATGCTTTGCACTGCGTTTGAGAAAGTCGTTCCCGTAGGCGTACTGTAGTGTCTTAGTCAGTGAGAGTTTTGAGCTGATTACCGTTTTTGAGATTTTGCTTGAGGAAGTAAAGATTCGGAAGCAGACAGTTGATGACGTACGGATGTATCCGTATGACAGTTTGAAGCCCCAGATCAGTGACATCTCCTGGGTTCCCCCAAATATTTGCTATTTGGGTTTTTGTTGTTGTTCTTTGGGTACGTTTTAAATAGTTTTTGCTGTGGTTTGTATTTAGAATTGAGGCATAAAAGTAATTAAGACTTGATTAGTGTAACTTAAAATCTTTAAGAGACCCAATGAACGTTTTGATTGGAGTTGTTGCTGCCGTTTACTGGTGTAACCGAAAATGATTGCGGCTTGCTTCTCTAGTGCTGGGTATTGAACTCACAGACAGCCTCTTTTTCTCCGCTTAGCATTTACTGCCGCGGCACTACACCTCAAGTCATTTTATTCTTTGAAAGTTTTCTTGTTGAATGTTAGTTTTTTCTTTAAATGTTTTTTTTCCTGATTGCTCAGATGAGAGAAAGATATGTCATAGAAACGTGTGGGTTTAGATAAGAAAACTTCGCTGCACTTTATTCCCCCAGTGTCTTAAGTCTCGCGCATAGTGGTGTCTAGTAAGGACTAGCCCAATAAATAGAAGGATCGGGTGCCTGTAGTCCCAGCTCTCTAGAGAGATGGAGGCGGCGATCCTCAGCTGCTTGATCTCTTGTTTTAAACCAATAAATAAGTAAATATTGACCAGCCACGCCTATTGTCTTCGGCGCCACCCTGTTTGTGACTGGGGGGCGACAAACATGCATTTTATATCATTTTTTAATTAAACAAAATACTGGATTACATGTGTATCAAGTTCTTTCCGAATTTTCTCCCAATTGACTACCCGCCCAATTCTGCCCTCCCATTGGTCCCTTTTACCCCCGTCTACTTTACATGTTACATTTTTTTAAAAAATTAGGTTCTGCATATGAGGGAATATGCGATATTTGTGTTTGGAAGGGGAGTTGGGTTGAGATAGGGTCTCATGATCCTGGCTGGTCTTGAATTCAAGGGTGACCTTGCCTCTGACTCCCAGGTCCTGGGATTATGGGTGTGCATCACTAATCCCAGTGGGAAGAAAAGATGATAAAGCTGCAGAAGTCGATCTGCAGTTGTTAAGAACAAACCTGGTGGTTCACGATTCTAACCTGGGAACTCGGTACTAATGTTCAAAAAGCATTCTGTTAGTTCTCATGTCTGAGTTCCTCTTGGGTACTGATTTCATTTTTGACCTTAGTCATTCCGGCCCAACTCATCTTTAAATAACGACCTTACCCCTTTTTTTGAGTAGGTTGGGTTGTACCTCAAGCGCAGAGGGACGGTTTAGAATCTTCTAGGCACTGTGTTGATCCCTCATCACTTGTGAGGAGGCAGAGTGTACTTCCTGTGTCCCTGGATCTCTAAGCTAGCTCTGGCAGGGGTTCTTTCTGTGGGTCTCAGAATGATAGTTAGGTTTGTGTTCTCCACCTGCAATATTTACATTTAAAATGTAGAACCTTTGATTGGACTGAGTGGTATCAACTACTTGAAAAAATTAATATTGGCAATCAGTTGGTACTGTTTTAAACTACATGACTACAGTGAGGTTTTTTTTTTTTTTTTAGATCTTAAATTGCCTTTTTTTTTTTTTGAGACAGGGTTTCTCTGTAGCTTTAGGGCCTGTCCTGGAACTGTAGACCAGGCTGGGCTTGAACTCACAGAGATCCGCCTGCCTCTGCCTCCCAAGTGCTGGGATTAAAGGCGTGTGCCACCACCGCCTGGCTTAAATTGACACTTTTAAGTCATAGTACATTTATGATTACTTATAGAGTTATTCAGTTTTTTTCTGTCTTGGTCTCCTAAGTGCTAGATTGCAGGCACGTGCTGCCATGCCCAGCCTTCGTAAATATTTTTAGTTAAAGGATAAATTGTTTCATGTCACCATCATAGTGTTTTAACCTTGGGTGCATACGATGGGGGGGGGCTGTGTGTGCATTTTGCTTTGTTTTCTATTTTTAGGCTTTTAACTCTCTGTCTTGATAACAGTGTTTTTAGGTGCTACAATTATCTGGATAGTGAGCACAAGAGTAAACATTTATGGGGCTGGAGAGATGGCTCAGAGGTTAAGAGCACTGCCTGCTCTTCCAAAGGTCCTGAGTTCAATTCCCAGCAACCACATGGTGGTTCACAACCATCTGTAATGGGGTCTGGTGCCCTCTTCTGGACTTCAGGCATACACACAGACGAATATTGTATACATAATCAATAAATAAATATTTAAAAAAAAAAGAGTAAACATTTATGAAGTTGCAATCTGCCTTTTTGTTTGAGTGTGCAAGTTGAGCTCTTAGGGCATCCAGTAGTGACATTCCTGAGTGAACTTCTTCAGGAGAGATTGTGGGGGGGGCGGGGTTGAATCCAGAACTTCATGCATGCTTATTTATTGGATTTATTTACTTGTTATAGCTCAGGCTGGCATCAAATTATGGTTCTCTTCTCAGGCTCATTCTGCTCCTAGTTCAGGTATGCCCACCATGCCTGGCTGATGGTGAAACGTGTTTGGTTGGTCTTTCCCTATTTGTTTTGGGTTGTTCTGAGGCAGGATTCCTGTAGCTCAGACTAGACCTGAACTCTTGTACAGTACAGGAGGGTGACCTTGAACTCCCGATGCTCTGCCACCACCTGTTCTTTTCATATAAAATATAAAAATCTAATAATCATTTAATTAGGTTGGAAATTGATGAATTAGGTTTCATAGTGTGTGCTTTGTGTTCAGTAACTTACTGCTACAATTAGTTTCTGATTTTCCTTTTCTTTGATGTCAGGGCAATGCAGTGCAAAGTTACTGTAGTAATAGTTACCAGGAAAAGGCATGTGTGCGCACACGCGTGCGCAGGGATTATATAACATGTATGTGAATGTTACTAGAGAACACACTGAACATTTAATAGATTAGTCTTGGGCCTCAGTTTCCTTACTTTGTAATTGGAGATATTAATGTGTCTGTTTCACAGGAGTTCTAGGATTCTTTTTTGTTTGTTTGAGACAGAGTTTTTAGGTATAGCCCTGGCTGTCCTGGAGCTCTATGTAGACCAGACTGGCCTTCAAATCAAGATCTGCCTGCCACCAGGCAGTGTTAATGCACATCTTTAATTCCAGCAGAGGCATGGGGATCTCTTGAGTTCAAGGCCAGCCTGGTCTATGGTTAGTTCCAGGATGTCCAGAGCTACACAGAGAGGCACTGTCTCCATAAAACCAAAATCAAGCAAAAAGGTCTGCCTGTCTCTGTTGGAATTAAAACTGTGTGCCGCCCTGCCTTGCCTGGCTTAACTTTTAGAGTGTTTTTTTTAAATTTTTATTTATTATGTATATAGTGTTCTGGGCACCAGATCTCATTATAGATGGGTGTGAGCCATCATGTGGATGCTGGGAATTGAACTCAGGACCTCCAGAACAGCAGTCAGTTCTCTTAACCTCTGAGCCATCTCTCCAGCCCACTTCTAGAGTTCTTTAAGGTGGTAAAAGTATAATGCACTTAAAATGCAACTGGATACATAACACATGTTCAGTGGACTATCTTATAATAGTAGCTGGATACGGTGGCTCATGCCTCTAGTCCTCAAACTCAGGAGGCAGAAGGATTGCTGGTCACCCTGGATTCCAGCACTTGGGAACACTGACTGTTCTTCCAGAGGACCCAGGTTTGCTTCTCAGCTCTGACCTGGTTGCTCAAACCTGTAACTCCTTGCTCTGGGGATCTGTTGCCCTCTTGTGGCTGTACATGGTATGCACAGTAATGCTGGCAAAGCAATCGTTCACATAAAAGTTTTTTAAAAGAAAAGATCAATTTATATACTTAAAGCTACCATAAGGAGAATTCCACACAATAATACTTTCTTCTTGGTTGAAACTGCTGCTTTGTTAGTTATATATACCAAATTACCTGCCTCCCAATTTTTGTTTTTATTAAATGTATTTCGTTAGGTGACATTCACTTTTCCTGGAATTTTTTCCCCTACAGATTAAATTTTAAAATCACTGCCTGTTGCTGGACCACCTACTGTCTGGTTCACTTCATGAGAACATATTGCCCACTCCAATTTCTTTTCTTTTTCACTTGAAGTTTTCTCATTATGGAAGTGTGAATTGGTTTCCTGCTTCTAAAAAACCTTACGTTATTTCTGTTGTTGTTCCTTTCTATTTTCTTGTCGCTCTTTTTTTTTAAATATTTATTTATTTATTGTGTATACAATATTCTGTCTGTGTGTATGCCTACAGGCCAGAAGAGGGCACCAGACCCCATTAAAGATGGTTGTGAGCCACCATGTGGTTGCTGGGAATTGAACTCAGGACCTTTGGAAGAGCAGGCAATGCTCTTAACCTCTGAGCCATCTCTCCAGCCCCTTCTTGTCGCTCTTTGAGGGAGGACTGGAGCCTAGAGCATGCTAGGCAGACATTCCACTGTAGAGCTATAGTCACAGCCCACCATTTACAATAAGAAATGGGGGCTGGATGATGGCTCAGCTGTTAAAGGCTAGGCTCACAACCCAGAGCATAAGAAATGGGTTGGTGTTTATCATCAAATTACACTTTGAATTATTTGATTTATGGATTAGGCTCTGTTTTCTTTCCCCCTTTTTTAAGATTTATTTATTATTTATGTAATGTATATGGAGTGCTCTACCTGCATGTATACCTACAAGCCAGAAGAGGGCATTGGATCCAACTACAGATGGCAATGAGCTACCATGCAGATGCTGGGAATTGAACTCAGGACCTCTGGAAGAGCAGCTGGGCCATTTCTCCAGCCCCTGGGCTCTGTTTCTTGTTTCTCCGTTTTAATTTTCATTTTATGTGTATGGTGTTATGCCTGCGCGTATGTCTGTGTGTCACTTGTCCAGTGCCCTAAGAAATCCCCTGACACTGTGGAGTTAGAGATTGATGTGAGCTACCAATTGGGTGCTGGGAATTGAAGAGCAGCCAGTGCTCTTAACTGCTGAGTCATTCTCTGGCCCCCCCTTTTCCGCATTTTTGATGCTTGGGATAAAAATGAGGTACTATTCTTGCATTTCTCATGTTGTCTTATACACTATATCCATATTACTCAAACTATACATTAAAAAATGGTAGCCCAATGTGAAGAATCAGATTGGGTCAGGCACTGTAGGATGACTGTAATTCCAAGACTCAAGAATCTGTTGACCAAAGTTCATTTGTTTTACTTTGTTTTTATTGGTTTCTGAACACCTTTGGACACACAATTGCTGTCTCTTCAGTTAGGCAGGGCCATGCCAGTGAGACATACCCTCACCCCCAACAGCAGTGTTTAACATTTAAGTTACTTAAAGTTACTTGTGTATCCGGCTTGTTCAGTCTAACTACAGTTGAACTTAGAAAAGCCTTCAGATAATGGTTTTCAGTTTAACTGAATTGCTGGGGCTAATGTAACAATAAGTCACTTGCTGACTGCACAGAGAATGAGTACTCTCCAGATAGAGAAGATAATTCTACTTTGTTTACAGAAAGCTACAAAAAAAACTGATAAGCCTAGACTCGAAGATAAAGATGACCTAGATGTGACCGAGCTCTCTAATGAAGACCTTCTGGATCAACTTGTGAGATATGGGGTAAATCCTGGTCCCATTGTGGGTAAGTTAATCAAATCTCAGTGTTTTCCAAGAAGCAAAACCCCAGATTAGGATTGGGTCTTTTTTTTTTTTTTTTTGAGACAGGGTTTTGCTGTAGCTTTGGAGCCTGTCCTGGAACTAGCTCTGTAGACCAGGCTGGCCTCTGGCTCCGAGTGCTGGGATTAAAGGTGTGTGCCACCACCGCCCAGCTGGAACTGGGTCTTCAGGGGCTATCAGTCTTTATTTATATAACTGATCAACACTTAAGTTTCCTTAATTCTAAATAAGGAAGATTAAAAAATAAGAGTTTTTATTTCAGTCTGTCTTGATAGCCCTAAAGGACGAATGGAGTAGAAGGCATGCAGCACTAAATGCTCTGGACTCTCCTTAACTCTTCTAGATAGCAGCAGTTTGCCAGGGTAATTGTGATTCTCTTACAGGGTTCAGGCAGTAACCACCAGGTGAGAAAAATTCACACACAACTTTGGGTTTGTATAAAAACTTGAACACTGGGTGGGGCTTGGTGTGTTTGTTATAATCATGGCTGGAAACAATGATTAGGTTTTGTCTTTTGTTTGTTCGAGCCTGGGTTTTACTGTGTAGCCGGCCTATCTTTGGTACCCAGGTGCTGGATTTAAAAGTGTGTGCTTCATAAGCTACTCACAGATAGACAAACCTGTGGCTATAATTACCAATAGACATTTGGTATCTTTTGTAAAATTCTGAGACACTGAGATGTGTATTACATGAAAATATGCTAAATTACATGTTAATGTGCTAATCGTTTGTCCTAAGACTACTTATATAGTTCCTATATATGTGTTGTTTGTGAGCAATGCACCAGTTGTATCATCTTCCAGAAATTATGGAAAGATACATGCCAAATGTAAACAGAAAAATTAAAGATATTCAAGTATGTCCTGCCTGGTTCTCACAGAAATCACACAGAGGTCTACATTAGTTCTAACTGATAGGCCTAGTAGCTCAAACTTCTTATGAACTCTTAAATAACTTATTCTCGTCTGTGTTAGCCACATGGCTCAGTACCTTATTCAGCAAGGCAGTTACATCTTGCTTCTTCTGTGGCTGGGTCACCACTGAAGACTAGGACTTCCTTCTTCCCAGAATTCTCGTTGCCCCACATCTACTTCCTACCTGGTCGTCCCGCTTATACTCCTGCCTGGCTAATGGCCAGTCAGCGTTTTATTAAAATACAGTTGACAGGATACATACCATTGTCCCACAGCATTATAGTCTTGTATTACCATCCCAGAGAAACAGTGTTTTGGAAGTGTACATTATATATTTTTAATCACTTACTTTAGAATCATGTTACTTAAAAGCTGGTTTCCCACAGGTACGGGAAAGGTGGTCCCAGTTTGAAATCTGTATTGCTCTTGCTGGAACCTGAGTCTTGGCTAGAGCCCACATTAGGTGGCTCACAAAGGCCTGCAACTCTAGCTCCAAGGGCGTCTGGCTCCTCTGGCCTCCAGGCATCTGCACTGTCCGATGCACATCCACGCACACACATGCACATGACGTTTTGTTGTTATTTGTTTGTTTTTAATCTTGTAAAAAGATAGTTTCGTGCCAATACTAATGGAACTTTTGCCATACCACAGGGACAACCAGGAAGCTGTATGAGAAAAAGCTGTTGAAACTGAGGGAACAGGGGGCAGAGTCGCGATCTTCTACTCCTCTGCCCACAGTCTCTTCTTCAGCAGAAAATACTAGACAGAATGGAAGTAACGACTCTGACAGATACAGCGACAATGACGAAGGTAAGCTTTAAATGCTGTTAGTCAACTGTGTGGGGGTTTTCCTGACTCAGTGTTGGCCATAAAGAAGGTAAAGTTTAAAACCGTATTGACAAATATGTAATTTTTTTGTCTAAATAGCCATTTAACTTTTGCTTCAAATAGAATTTTTGTAAAGACAAAGTTCTCTTTCTCCATTATCACATCTCCAGAAGAAATCATTAATTTGATTTTTGTCTTTCCAATTTTTATATTTGATGATCAGTTTGATAAATGCCGCTTTGATTTTTAAAAATTCTATGTAAGTGATATGCTGAGTCTTAGGTGCTATTTTGTTCAGTGTTATATTTTTTGGATCATATTACATGTTTACATGTTTATTCCTTATAATTAATAATATAGTGCTAATATTTAAATATGACTTTTCCTTCTCTATTGTTAGGCATACAAGTTTTTTGAAAGATTTTGCTTACATAATTTGATTTTATGGTAATTTTGACCATGATTTTAAATATTTTTGAAAATAGAACAAGACATACATTCCTTTTTAAACTAGAATAAATGAAGACTTTGGTATTTAGAATTTTAACTCATAATTTGCTAATTTTGTAACTATTTAATCTGACCATGCCTTCCAAGGCACTGTGTGCCAGATTGGTTGCCAATAGTGTGAAGTATAGGGTCCTTTTCTTCAGCAACACTATTTTAGCAAGGAGGCAAAGAGTAAGACCAGCCCAGACCAGTCACGCTTAAACTTCCTGCCTCTTTTGCCTCTACAGGAAAGAAGAAAGAACACAAGAAAGCGAAGTCCACTAGGGATTTTGTTCCTTTTTCTGAACTTGCATCCGCTCCCTCTGGTGGATTTTTTCAGGGTATTTCTTTTCCTGAAATCTCCACCCGTCCTCCTCTGGGCAGGACTGAACTGCAGGCAGCTAAGAAAGTGCACACTGCTAAGGGTGCTGACCCAGCCTTGCCGGGGCAGGGGCAGACATTCATTCCTTCCGAATCTAGCTATGATAGATGTGTAGAGAAATGTTCTCCGTCATCTTTTCAGCGTGAACTCGCTGCCAGGTTGGCCTCTGTTGCCGCTTCTCCTTCACTGATAAGAGAAACCACTACTAGCTACTGTAAAGACACAGTAGAAAATATTCACCGTGGAGGGAGGCGTAGAACCCAGCCATCGTGCACCGCGGGGTCTGAGGTTTCGGATCAGTCAGTTCTTTCTAGTGAAAGGGAAGTGCTGCAAGAGTCAGAGAGATCCCAAGTCATTTCTCCACCGCTTGCTCGTGCAATCAGAGATTATGTCAATTCTCTGCTAGTCCAGGGTGGGGTCGGCAGTTTGCCTGGGGTTTCTAATTCTGCATCCATACGGGATATAGAAAATATATGTAAGAGACTCAGCCAGTCTGGCCGTGAAGAGTCTGAATCCCTGTCTCCTCCCCACAAAGTCCCTAGACTTGGTGAGATGCCTGTAAAAGAAGGGAATTCAGGGTCACGTGTGACATCTCAGAACATACCTGAATCTGAACATATGTCTGCTTCTGCCAAAAGTGTTGTCTCTCATTCCCTTGCTACCTTAGGAATAGAAACGTCTAAACAACCACAACATGATAAAATAGATGCCTCAGAACCATCTTTTCCTCTACACGAGTCTATTTTGAAAGTAATCGAAGAGGAGTGGCAGCAGATTGATAGGCAGCTGCCTTCATTGGCGTGCAAATATCCAGTTTCTCCCAGTGAGGCAACACGGATACTGTCCGTTCCAGCCGTCGATGATGAAATCATGGGGCTCGTTTCAGAAACCACCCCAGGACCAGCGAGTCAGGCGTCCTCCGTTGAGTCTTGTGATAAGCATGTGGACTTGGCTCTCTGCAGGTCCTACGAGGCTGCAGCATCCACAGTGCAGATTGCAGCCCACACAGCCTTTGTAGCTAAGTCTCTGCAAGCCGACCTGAGCCAGGCGGCACAGCTTATTAGTTCAGACCCTAGTCATCCACACCGAGCACTTGAGATTCTGAGCAGAGCCTACGATGCAGCTTCCTATCTCTGTGATGCTGCATTTGATGGAGTGAGGGCGTCTGCCCATGCTATGGGGTCGTCTGCTGTGGGCCGGCGCCATCTGTGGTTGAAGGACTGTAAGATTAACCCAGCTTCTAAGAATAAGCTGACTGCTGCCCCATTTAAAGGTGGGACATTATTCGGAGGGGAAGTACACAAAGTTATTAAAAAGCGTGGAAAGAAACAGTAATAAAGAACAGAGGCACAAGCTTATCTTTGGTCTGTAGAATTTATGAATTTCTAGGAATTCTAGCAACATCTGTGCCAGAATTTTCTTTTGAGGCCTTTTTAGTCTTGATAGAGCTGATTTCAGGGGTTAGGCTTCCACTCATCAAAGCACAGCCTGATGATTATACATTCAGAAGCCTAGGAGAGCAAGTTTATAGCTTCCTGTTTTACCTAACACTTTCACACAAGTCTTACATTGTTTTCTTTCTGGTTAAATAGTTTATACCTCTTAGATTTAAAAAAGAGTTCCAGCAGCTAATATATTAGTAGAATCTTCACCTTGTTTTGTTTTTGACATGCTCTTTGTAGCCCTGGATGTCCTGGAACTCACAGAGACCCCTGCCTCTGCCTCCCGAGTGCTGGGATTAAAGGCTTGAGCCACCACGGCCTGGCAGCCTCACTTTTTTTTCCTTCTTTTTAGCAGTATCATTCACATACCCTTAAGCCTAGATTAGAGTTAAACATTGTTAATCACTTGAAACATTGTTTTTTTTTCTTCTCAAAGGAATTTATTTTGCAAAGTCTAGTGTGCAGGAATGCCAAGTCTCACCACAGCAGTGCAACAGTCCCTCAGCCCTGTGATTTCAGTCTGCTCTGCTCTCTGCTGCTTATTTTCATTACACACATCTCTTGCTGGTGGCCTTTTGTCCACTCATGACATTGCAAGACATCTGCCGTTGACCTCTGTAGCTTAATTCTTTTCGTCACTCTTGGCTGTTTATATGTTCTAAAATTTGTCTGCATTCTTGTTCAGGCTTTTGTCTATAACAGACATCATAATAATTCTAGAACATTGTAACTCTTTGAGTGCCAGTACACAGACTCACTGATTCAGATACTGCAAGAATGGAAGGGAAAGGGCAGCCTCTTGGAGGTCCAGAGGCATGTGCTAAGTGCATATGGCCCTGAGTTCAGTCCACCACCCTAAAACATCTGATGAAAGAGTTTAAATCTAGAGATAATTTGTAAGAGAGTGATAAGAGATATGTGTAGACACATGCTCACAGGTGTGCTTATTTTTTTAGTAAACTAATTTAAAAAGCAATATCCAGTTATGCATTCTGATAGAGGAGGTTCACGGTCACGCGAGCACGCGGACCACACTTTGAGGGATGCACTGTGGGTGGCGAGACGTAGATACTCTGTTCACTTAGCATGACTTGTTAGATGAGTAAGATGCTAGAAAGACAGGGCTCTTTTACTTACATGTACTTAAAAGGGGTGTGTTGTATGTCCTGGGTAGTTAAATTTCAGATCTGAATGCTAAAATTAGCAAATTTAAACTATTTTCTAAACACCTTAAGTTTTACTATACTCCAATGTCTATGTCTGTATGAAGCAATGTATTACCCTGTTTTCATCTGTATGTTATAAGGTAGGGAGCTTGATTAGAGAGACATGGAGAACAGTCTGAAGCGTGTACATGTCTACTCCTATCGTGTTCTTAGACTCCACATTCCATTTCTGCAGTTGTGATATTTGTCTTCTAAAATGTACATGTATACATGTACCTGTTAAGTACTGTGTGATTTCTTTAAAGCAATGTATTCCTGTAGAATGCTTCTACAAATTCAATAAAGTTGTTAAATTTGAACAGTTTGTGGTCTCCAGAAACATGTTTTATGTGTGCTTTCTTTTTGGAGTTTCAACAAGTTGAGTATTTGGATGAACATACCCTTTCCATTTTATCATTGAAACATTCCAGGAATGTAATTGAAAGTATTCTTGTCATATGTATTTTCATATTCAAGGACCATATATTTAATTGGCTGTTAAAATCCAAATTTAAACAAGGACTTAATTTGTAACCAGATAAGTTATTTGTCTAGTCAGTTTCTGTTTCACTAGTAGGTTTTTTTGCTCTGTGCTGTCTCAAGTTTCTGAGATTCTGAAAGAAAGAATAAGAGTAGATTTATTATACCAAGGAGTGTACCAGGTAGGTACACTCAAGATCTAGCAATAGTGTTGGGGATAGACTTGATCGCTTGGTCTTATGTGATTGTTGTCAATCACTGTTAGCGGGAGAGGGGCACGGCAGGCATGTTTGGACTAGCATAGAAGGTTATATATAGAAGATTAGCCTGGAAGGCCAGCAAGATACAGTTATCCTGATCACTTTGACTACAGAAAGCAAACTTTTGGAATAAAAGTTTTAGCAGTGATTGCTTCGCTATGACAAAAGTAGAAAAGTGAAAGGTTTTGCTTCGTTTTGAGGCAGTCTCACTGCGTAGCACAGACCAGCACTCTAGATCCTCCTGTCTCTGCAGCCCCAGGTGCTGAAACTACAGGTGGGCACCAACACGGCTGCGGGCAAGTTAAGGTTTTCAATGTATTTTAAAGATTCCATATAGGTCTTCAAATTACAGTAAAATCAAGACTCAAAGAATTGGAACAAACTATATGTTACTGGGTTAATGACTTTAAAGAGACTTATTTGCTTATTCTGTTACTGGGGATTGAACCCAGCACCCCCAAGTACGTGCTCTACTACTGAGCTACACCCACTAATTAAGGCTCTCCTTGGTAGTCAATATTTGTTATCAAATGATTGGTGCCATACAATCTTGTTTTTAAAAGTCTCCCCTTCCACATGGTAAATTTTAATCTAATAGCTAACCTTTGCTGTGTATCAGTGGTACGTGGCATAGACAGAAAATGCATCCACGTTGGCATTGGTTTCTGGTGAAGGACCCTGCACAGGAGCAATCCGAGTTCTCTTGTGTAAGGTTATTCTAGGGTGAGGAGAGCATGGAAGAGAGTAACTAGGAAAGAGTAACCGGATTAAACAGTGGGAGCCATACCAATGGACTGAGATTATTATAGAAGTAGAGGTTTTTTGTAAGAGGGTTTGTTTGATAAATTTTACTAAGCAGTTTTGCTCCATTGAGGTTTTACAATAAACAGATTGTCATATGTGCTAATGTGCCCAAAACCAGGGTTCCAAAGTAATATTAGTAAAACATAACTCAAGTGTTTCGGTAAATAATGATTTCTCCAATGTTATTTCCAGACTCTAAAATAGAGCTCAAGCTTGAGAAGAGAGAGCCACTAAAGGGCAGAGCAAAGACTCCAGTGACGCTCAAGCAAAGAAGAACTGAGCACAATCAGGTATCGGTAGCGTTATGATCACCGTGTGCAGGTGTGCTTCACCTCATCTGTCCCGTCTGTTGACCTCTGATAAACACAGTCCGGCTTCCTCCCTCAGTCCGCTTAGTCTCATTGTTAAATGGTGTGGAAAATAGGTAGTTTGTGGGGTGCACCCGTAGCATAGCCTGTGGTGTCTGTCCTGTACCGAGCAGCCCACACTGCCCACTTTTTCATTTTGGTGCAGTGGATTTGAACCTGGGATCTCAGGTGTGCTAGAGGCCAGTGCTTTACCGTCATGCTTCCTTTTGAGAGGATGGTTTCAGACGAGAAAAATGTACTTTTCATTCAACTTCTTTGGAATTTAGAGGAATAGTTTTATACATCTGTTGTCTTTGTGTCTAGACTTCTGAATTTGAATTGACTTTGTTTCATCATTTGTAGCTTTCCCCTACACTTTGAAGTTAGTATGACTCTAAAACTACATTATTTAAGATAAAGATTTACAATTGGGGGGAAGGAGGACAACAAGATACAGTTTCCAAAAGGAAAATTATAGGAAACTGGGGAGAAAATAAGTATAAGGCATTAATAAATATATTACTTTACAGAGGAACTTGACAGGCTCTAATTTCAGCCTGGTTCCAAGGATTCTTCTCATCCTTACTCCTCAGCTAGACACGTGTTACTTTGTTACTCGTCTATTCCCCCCCCCCATCCTGTCTGCCTCATTTCTGTGGTGGTTTTGAGATAGTGTTTCACTGTGTAGCCACGGCTGGCCTTGAACTTACTGCTTCCTGAGAGTTGGCATTGGATCACAGATGTGCACTGCCCTGCCTCCTCCGGCCTGTGCCTCCCAGATGCAGGGTGGCAGGATTGTCACCGTTCCTGAGCAGATGTGGTTTACTGGGAAATCAAGGCGAGAACTCTGTTTGATTCCCATTGCAGCTCTTGTCTCCGTGTTTGGCAGCCACAGTTGATCATGGCAGTATTTCCTACATTCGGGCGGGGCAGGCTGTTCAAATGTTTCAGTCCTTTTCCTGATATTCTGTATAATCTGCTGTCCTGGAGATGAGACCTGTGTGTGACAGTGTGGTAGACTTTTTTTTTTTAGTCACAATCGAAATGTTGGATTTCAGGGATAGAGTAGTCTTTTTAACTCTTATAGTTGGACTGAGGCTACTCTATCTATTTAAATACAAGTATGTAGCTGGTGACTACTACATTGGACAGTGTAGACCTTAGGAGTTGGCCTGGGTTTGGATTCAGTTTGTTTGAACGTGTTTCATGAATGATGTAGCCCTCCTATTGATCGTTTCCTTTAAGTACACTAAAGTTAATTAGCAAGTTCAGATGCTGAAAGGCTGACTCTTGTGATGTAAAGCCTTGCCTAGCCTTTTTATTAAAGGTTAGCAGCTGTGGACAACAGTGCCTCCGCTCATGATGGCTTTATTTGGAATTACAAAATGATGGCTCTTCTCTTTACCTTGTTATTTGAGCTATAGCTCATTGTTTTATAAAAAGACTTTCCTTGCTGAGTTCCTTAGTTACCTTGAAGTCAGATATTATAAGAGAACCAGAAAAATAATGCCTCTTATTTGCCAGTTTTCAAATTAAAGCACCCCATCATTTTTAAAGGTGATCGATAAATGTTTTTGTTTTGTTTTTGAGACAGAGTCTCTGTGTAGCCCAGGCTGTCCTGGAGCTCCATATGTAGACCAGGCTGGCATTGAACTAACAGAAATGAGAGTTCTAGAATTAAAGGTGTGCACAACCACACTGCATAATAAATGTTTTATGCTGTGATTTTTATATTCATGATCAGTTATAATACATAATGATTACTCCTTCATACCAGAGCCTTCTGCATGCTGTACAAACACTTCACTACTGGGCTCCATTCCCAGCCAAATGGATGGGGTCTGGAGGCTCATCCCTCGTTTCCTTCTTCCGTCCTTACTGAGAACTTGTGAACACATGATGACATTTCAAGTTTACAAATATAGGTTATAAACTTGATTCTGACACGTGTCTCATGCTGAGTATCTTGGTTCTTCTAATTATACTTTTCTTTTTTTAATATTTATTTATTTATTATGTATATAGTATTCTGTCTGCGTGTATGCCTGCAAGCCAGAAGAGGGCACCAGACCTCATTACAGATGGTTGTGAGCCACCATGTGGTTGCCGGGAATTGAACTCAGGACCTTTGGAAGAGCAATGCAGCCCCCTAGTTTTCTTACTTTAAATATCATGTTTTGCATGTTTCAAAGTAAGACTGCTAAGTGCAATCCATTGCATTTTCATTAAGATATATCACTAGGGGGCTGGAGAGATGGCTCAGAAGTTAAGAGCACTGCCTGCTCTTCCAAAGGTCCTAAGTTCAATTCCCAGCAACCACATGGTGGCTCACAACCATCTGTAATGAGATCTGGTGCCCTCTTCTGGCCTGCAGGCAGAGTACTGAGAACACTATGCATAATAAATAAATAAAAAAAGAAAAAAATCCAAATTTAAAAAAAAAGATATATCACTAGGATATAAAGTTAAGATACTGTGTATTCAGTCTTGTGAATGAGTACTTTTTATAGCTTAATATACTGCTGGAGATTTCCGTTACTCTATAGAATTGATTGTTTTTCCCCTGAGTTTTAGAGTCTGTTCTCTTTTTGGAAGTACTCTACATAGTTTATTTTTTCTTCTTTTCCCTTTACATCCGTCATAACCTTCCATCTGTTCTGGAGTTCACTCCAAGTCAAAATAGTTTTTTCCTTCCCGTACCTCATGCAGCTGGATCCTGCATGTTGAGATTTGTGGGTGTGCTGTAATTTATTCAGTTGCTTTCCTTCGGTGGATGTGTGAGTTGTTTTCACTTATCTGGTGTTTATGCTACGACAAACAGCCATTTATTTGCAGGTGTTTCCGTGTGTCTCGGGAAAATGCGTAAGTGGAAGTGTTGTGTAGTTTTTCTAGGTGTCACCAAATGCCTTGTGCCCCAACAACCCTGAGCGCTGTTCTGTTGGTGATGCGAGTTAGTGGGAATGGTTACTACTCAGGCCTCACCTCAGTGTGGGTAGTGAGCTCTTGAGAATAACAGAGCCTTTATCCTCACTCATTGATACTGTCTCTTTCCACTCTCTCCTACTGTCCTGAGAATCAAATCCAGGAACTCTTACATGCTAGGTACCTACGCCATCCTTAAGCTATACCCCTTTGCTAATAGTCTGAGAGAGTCTCACTATGTAGCCCAGGCTAGCCTCAAGCTCCTCATCCTACTGCCTCAGCATCCTGTGGTTCACAAGTGTATACTACCATGCCAAACGCTTTTTTTTTTCTCCTTGTGGAGGGCTGGGTTCAGAGCTTAGATTTTGTTTGGGGTTTGCAGCCTTTAACAGCCCCTCCCCTGTATTCTCATATGCCTCGGCTACTTGATGCCCTCTGGCTTATTCGTCACTTATTCACTTAATCAGAATTCAGTAAGAGGTTGCTTCCATTTGTCCCTGTGATGAGTCAGAACTTCTAGGGAATATCTTGCTGATAGTCAGTGGGACTGTGGTTCCTACTGGGCCTCGAAGTGTAGTGCACTCACTGTGTATATGCTAGTAAGATAATCCTCTGTAATTGTTTGGTGCATCTTTCTGCCATTGAATGATCACTGCTGTGAGCAGCAATGTGTGCATATAGTCACAGGGGCATGACGAGCTGGAGACCAAGGCTGAAATGACAGCTCTGTCACCAGGATTGAGACTACAGGCTGATGTTGTGTCCTCTGTTGACATACTTGGGAATTTGACTGTTAATAGGAATTCATTGTTTTAATATGTTAAGTGTTTTATTTGTATGATTTGTCTTTTACATTCAACAGGGATTTGTTCCTAGCAGGATAAGGAACCCTGAGGTTCAGATTGTGAGTCAGAAATCCTGTGCTGGGGCTGGAGAGGTGGCTCGATATTAAGAGCTCTTGCAGAGGACCTGAGTTGGGTTCTCAGGCTCATGGGTGCCTCACTATCTCAAAAAAAAAAAGCTCTTATAATGTCAATTGAAGCGAAGATAAACATGAAATTTGATTTGGAGACTACTTGTTTCTGGGTGGTGGTACTTCCAGTAAATCAACATGCTTATCACAGGATAAGAGTTAAAAGTAGCTCTTTATGTTTAGCGGGTACTAAGTTAGACATAGACATTGATGTTCATTGTTCATACAGTATTGTCTTAAACAGAAGCTGCGGCAGCCCAAGCACACTGTGCTGCTGCGAAGCACTGGCTGAGTGGATTTGAGCTAGTGTGTAAGAACTGTTAAGAATCTCTTTTGTGGTGCTAGTGACTGAACGTGGCCTGAACACTGCTAAGGAAGCCATGTCCTCAGCCCTAAATTATGTTTTTAAGTCAGTCTCGTACCCTACCTAGGCCGTCCTAGGATTGTGGCAATTCTCCTGCTTCTGCCCCCTGAAGCCACAGGGTTGCAAGTGTTAGTGCCGCTGTGCTGGGCCACTAACGTCCTTTTACCCCACCCAGAGAGAGAGTAACCTGGGGCTGGAAGGCAGCAGCTCTGTGCTTTCTGTAGGGAGGTGAAAATACAGTCACAGTTTGACAGTGACTTGTTAGGGGCCTTGAACCTAATTGTTTCCTAGGGAAAAATAACACTTAGGAAATTTTGAGTTTAGAAAGTGGATTGTAACAAATGATGTGCGAATAAGTCATCCGTCCTCTCTGATTACAAGGCAGCAAAGTGAGTATCTTTAGAAATATTTCTAGGGCCTAGCATTGTTTGTAAGTGCTGGCATTTGGAGAGGTGTGATAGAATGCTCGTTATTAAGGTGATTGTGTTAGAATGGGACTGTTTAACGTGTCGGTGCTTGACTAGAGCTATTCTCACGCTGGAGTGCCTGAGACTGACTGGACCGGTGGATCTTCCAAAGGCGGACCTCTGCAGGCACTAACTAGGGAGTCTTCGAGAGGGCCCAGAAGAACGCCAAGAAAAAGGGTGATGCAAGGCTTATTGCTTAGAGTTGGGTTTTCAGATTGGTAGGGATTTAGTGATTATTTTGTATTTATTGTTTTTGTTCTGTTTTCAAACTAACAGGTGGAAGCTTCACAGCCTTTTCGTATAGATGGTGCAGTAATTTCAGAGAGTACTCCCATAGCTGAGACTATAAAGGCTTCAAGCAACGAGTCCTTAGTAAATATATTTCATAACTACCTAAGTGCTGTTCTTTATAATTACCCCACAGGTGGAATTTGGGAGGTGGTGACTTCTGGCAAATCACAGATTTATATTACATTTTACACTAATTTACTCCACCATTTTACAAATAAATTTAATTCATTGTGCAAGAATCCTAAATAACTATGAAAATACTTTTTACTAAATATTTGAAGAATTACAAGGAGGTCGCATGTGAAGCACGGAATGTGTTTCTAGATCCTGTTACTGAAAATTTTATTAGGGGAAAATCAAAGTTGCAGAAGTTGAATATCTTTTTTCATTGTAAGTGTCTTTGCTATGTTTGGCTAATTCTGAGTCTGAATAATTTGAATCTTGGCAGGTGGTCAATAGGTTGACTGGAAATTTCAAGCATGCATCTTCTATTCTGCCAATCCCTGAGTTCTCAGACATACCCAGAAGAACACCAAAGAAACCATTGACAAGAGCTGAAGTAAATGAATACAATTTAGCCCACTGCTGTCGCTCCTCTTTCAGAGTTATTTTCTTAATTGGGAGGGGACAAAATTCTACTGGGAGGTCTATGTTCATGTGTATACGTGTGAATATGTGTATATGTGTGAATATGTGTGAATATGTATGTTCATGTGTATATGTGTGAATATGTGTATATGTGTGAATATGTGTGTTCATGTGTATATGTGTGAATATGTGGCTTTTAAGGACAATTTTAGTTTTGCAAATGGAAATTAATATACTATGACCTACTAATAACACCGTGCTCCTGCTGCTGCGTGGCTCTTCAGTTCCTGACTGCAGGGAGTCTGTGTGCTGCTTTGTAACTTTCTTTCTGTCACAGATCCATGTTTAAAATGCTCCTTGGGCTGTAAGGGAAGCTGCACTTCTGTTGAAAAGTCAAGTGATAAGAATTTCAGATAACTGTGGTGAACTCCTGCCTAACTGATCTTTACAATGCTAACTGCATGGCTCACTTTAATCTTTAGCAAAGATGATTTATTTTTAGTTGGAATGGCTTAGTTGACTTAAGATACAAGTCTGTATCAATCAGGCATCTTCTGTGTTTAACCCTTTACTCTATCACAGAATTTCTAACTGGAAGAAACAGTGCACTCTGCATGCAAGACAAGGAAGTTCAGCAGGGAATTTGCAGCCAGGTTGCTGGGTGTTTGCTCTTAAATGTGTGGCAATTTTCCCTCTACTAACTACCTTAAGATACTGTTCAGTCATGAAGTTTGAAGAATCTAGGAGACTTGTGAATACCTAGATGATAACAAAGCAAGGCTAGATGAGAGGGTATTTTGTTCCTAAAATGTTTAAGTATTTTAATTATTGCTTATGGATCCTAAATTTTAACTTGTGGTTGTTTCTTTGTTTCTTACTAGGTGGTCGAAAAAACAGAGGAAAGAAGAGTAGAAAGGGATATTCTTAAGGAAATGTTCCCCTATGAAGCGTCTACTCCAACAGGCATTAGGTACTGGGAACGAGTGAATGGAGAATAAATAGAGTCTAGAGAACTTCAGGTCTTCATCTCAGCATTGCTGTCCCTTTGTTCCCAGCTGCTGTGTTCACGTCCATGAAAATTGAATCATTTAGAGTTTATTTTATCAAGCCCCAGAGTATTAACTCTTTTAGGGAGGAAATGGGGGCAGGGTTTGGCAGTACTTGGGATAAAATCGAAGAGGTCATACATGTTGGTGAGCTCTGTCCCACTAAGTTATTTTTAATTTTATTTTGTGTGTTCATGTTTACTTATGTGAGCCAGGGATAAACTCTGGGTGTCAAATGACTTCCTCTATTGCTCCCCACTTATTATTTTAAGACAAGGTCTCTTACTGAACCCGGGGTTTGTGGACATGGCCAGAATGTTTGATCCGCTGAGCCATCTCCTGAATCCTTCCTGCTTAAATTGAGACAGGGTCTCTCACTAAACCTGAGGCTTACCAGTTCAGCTAGATTGACTGGCCAACAAGCCCCAGGAATCCTGTCTTTGGCCTTGCCAGGGGGTTGTTTTCCTACTTCACCTGGGTTCTGAGGCTCGAACTCAGGATATCAAGCTAGGTAGGCAAGCAGTGACTGCGTTTTCACTGGCTGAGTCAGTTGACTAGCTATGAATATACACGCATGTTCATGTGCTCTGGAATTGACCTTGGGTCCTCATGTTAAACTAAGCCATTGTCCTAGTACTGCCTGGCCTCGTGTAGCCGGGGTTGGCTCTGAACTCACTGTGTAGCTGAGGATAACCTTGAACCCCTGATCCTCGTGCTTTCACATAAATGCTGAGTTTGCAGATGTGTGCGCTGCAACCCGGGTTTTGTTTGTGTGTGGGCAGGTACAGTCTTCATTGCTCACGTAAAGATCAGGGTTGGTTTTCTCCTTCCGTGTGGGTCATAAGGTCAGGCTTGGTGGCAAGTGCCTTGGCCCACTAAGCCATCTTGTCTCCACTGGTTCTGTTGTTTTGGTTTGGTTTGCTTTTTTTGAACCAGGGATTCAAGTAACTAGGCTGATCTTGGGTTTACTGTCTTCAGCTCCTGACATACCTCCCATGTACGGGATCGCAGGCATGCAGGACCATACACAACTTAATTTTTCATAGCTGAAAGATTTACAATCAAAGCAACCTAGTATCTTTCTTCTTTTCCTCCTAAATAACCTTTGAAAAGCCTTGAAGATGTACTTAGAGAATATTTATCCATAATTTAAGTATTATCTTATAATAAATGGTGCAGCTAACTTTTTTAGAGGATTTTTTGAAACAGTTTCTCTGTGTAGCCCTCCCAGGCTGTCCTGAAACTTTCTCTAAAGACCAAACTGGCCTCAAACTCAGAGATTGGTCCCCCTCTGCCTCCCAAGTACTGAGATTAAAGATTTTTGCCACCACTCCTGGCTAAAGGTAGCTGAAGAAATGGCTGTGAATGCTGGGACCTGAACTCTTAGCTTTTTGGTTGCGAGCCCAGCCTTTATAAACAGCTGAGCCAATTAAATTTTAAAGATTCAAATGTGGTTGTGGCTTTAGCTCTATAATAAATATCCACATAGCGTGCAAGGCCCTGGCTCACCTCCCACACCACCACAGAAAAAAAGAAAACACGGAAAAGCATGTAACAATTAGGCTCCCTGATCTCATGTGTCAGTTTGCTGCTGCCGCTGTGTGCAGTGTGCTAGCATCTGTTGCTGGTCTGAGGATAATCAGAAACTCTCTCCCTTTGAACAGTGCTAGCTGCCGCAGACCAATCAAAGGGGCCGCCGGCCGGCCGCTGGAGCTCAGTGACTTCCGGATGGAAGAATCATTCGCCTCCAAATATGTCCCCAAGTATGTTCCCTTGGCAGATGTCAAGTCGGAAAAGACGAAGAAGGGACGCTCCGTTCCCATGTGGATAAAAATGTTGCTGTTTGTGGTTGTGGCAGTTTTTCTGTTTTTGGTCTATCAAGCTATGGAAACCAACCAAGGAAATCCCTTCTCACATTTTCTTCAAGATTCTAAAATATCCAACTGAAGAAGTCACTTCGGCACATTCAACTTGGTCTCCTGTTTTTCATAACTTTGTAGAGAAACATTTGTGTCCACTGTTGACTGAAGAACTGAAATTGTGATTTCACCTCAGTGCTGCATTGCAAAGCAAACACGACACATCCATGGGCCTCATTTCAATACTGTTGACTTTGGAGATCACATTGTGCCATATGAATAATTTTTTTAGCTTCGGAACTTTTTTGTAGGCTTTATTTTTTTAATGTGGACATCTTATTTCACTTTTGGGGGAAATGCATTGTTTTGTGTATTTGAAAATAAGGCAAAACGTGGTGTAATGTGAAGCTACACATTAAATACTTGGAATTCCTACAGAAAAGATTCATGACTTATTCTCTACTGAGTGAAAATGTCTCAGCTGTGAATGGAGTCAGTCAGAGGGCCACGCAGTTGTCTTCCTGTGGCACAGTGGTTTGTTCATGGAAGGTGCAGCGGTCAGCTCTCCTGGGACTTCTGTGAGTGGTGGCATTGCTGTGCTGTCCTGTCATACTGCCTGAAATACTTCACATATCATGAAAATCTTGCTCCTGCTTCATTAAAACCACTTAAGTACACTTGATTTTCCACAGGGATCTTTTAGGGCAGCGTAGATGCCGGTTTTAGGCTCCTGTGAGCTGTCTGTGCCTGTTTGGAAAGAGCTGATAGCTAGCAATGCAGCTGTCATTGGAATCCTTTACGGCAAAGCATTTATCTGTCAGTCCAGCTTATCAAATAAGTGTGCAGGGGTGTTTGTTTAGAAGTTAGAAACGAAACACTGGTCCTCTGTTTCATTTGGATTCATTGTTTCAACATCTTCTATTACCAAAAAAAATTTTTTTGCAAGGGGTTTTTTTGTGTTGTGTTGAAGAAGGGTGTTTATGGGGCTTTTGTTTGCCTTAACCATATAATTCCTGTTGTAATTTGATTTAAAAGTGTAACATTTGCTTTTAAATCACATGCAGTAGCAAATGCTTAATTTGTAATTCAAATAAGGTGGGCATTATGATTTTATGTACTCTTGAAATGATTAACAGTATCCTTATGGCTGTCTTATTTTTTAGCTGAAATTTACCTCATGTATGGTGTAGATAAAGCGGCAGTAAGTTTAAATTTTAGTAGAATCAAGAAAAGCATAAAAATTCTAAACTTAGTCATTTAAGTTGCAGTTTTACAGGCACTGACCATAAAGCACACTAAAAATGTAAATTATTTTTAATAACATCCAAAATGTAAAGATGATTTTAATTTTTAAAAAGGAGGAAGCTGAAGATGAATATTTAGACCAACACACAATCCTGAATTAACTATGTATTTAGCTTTTAGGTATTTCGTAGACGTTTTAAGTAAACTTGCCACTGTGACCATAGGTCTGGTCTTTCAGGGCGTGTGGGAAACTGACTGGGATCTGAAGTGCTTGCCTCTCGGAAGAACAGTGTCTCTTTTGAGATGAGCCACGGGGGGGGGGAGGGCATGTTTTACTCAACTTTTCTACTCTAAGGGAATAACCATCTTTCTTCCTTTGTTTTTAGACATTGCTTCTCAGATTGCTTTCAGTCTTTTGTTGATAATTAAAAGTTGTGAGAAACCCCATTTAAATTGTTTTAAAATGTGGGGAAATAAATCAGACTTGACATATATACATAAGGTCAGTCTGGAATAGGAAAAGTATGGTCCAATATAGCAAAAGTAGGACCAGGTAAAACATGCCATTTTTTTTTTTTTACATGTGTACTTGGTCTTTGTCCGTGTCTGTTTTATTCCACTAGAGTAAATGTGTCCTTGATGTAAATGCAAAGCATTTATTAATTCCTAGATGTAGACTTTGCAATATAATTCAATAATAAAGTAATTAACCTCTAGTTTCGTTGTTGTAATAAATGATTTTCAAAAAGCATAAATTTTAAGATGTCTATGTAGTATTTCTCACGTGATTATAATTAAGCTTTAGTTTTTGTTTTAATCTGTTCATGCTTTCTAATTATTGTAGTAATTGGGTCTCTATTTGTTCCAAAATGTATACTGAGCAGTCATTAGAGAATGACATTTGGAGTCTCCTACATCCTTCTGTAATGCAGCCTGTGACCTTCCCAGCCATACGTCTGAGTTTACTGTCTCCACCACCACCTTTTTTTAAAAAAACAAAAAAAAACAAAACAGGAACTTACTATTGTAGCCCTGGCTGGCTTCAAACTCGCAGACCTGCACTTAGGTGCCCATTAAAGGAGCACACAATCACACCTGGCTTGTGTTTGCTGTCTTAAAGTCTTTACATGAAACACTCAGGATCATTTGTCTTGCTTGAGACTAAACCCCAGTATGACTGAAATCATCATGGCCTGTGTTTGTGAGGTGGAGGTGCTGTTTTTGTCTCTGTCGTTTGTGTGTCCCTCTGTGGTGACTTTGTTTGTGATTCTCAGTGTCTTTGTATTCCTCACTGTGTGCTGAGACTACTCTGCCCTTCATGTGTGTGGACTTGGACTCCACAATCGTCCTATGGGTAGTTATTTCTCTTTCTCATTCAAAAAGAAATGCTTAGGTTGATTCTGTGCAGCTGCAGATCAGTTCCGCCCTGCTCCATCTTCAACCTTGATAGTTAGCACCTCAAGTTCCAAGCCCTTTGTGTGCCCTTGAGGGTTAAGTAACTCAGTTCTTTCTGGCTTTTCGAGACAGGGTTTCTCTGTAGCTTTGGAGCCTGTCCTGGAACTAGCTCTTGTAGACCAGGCTGGCCTCAAACTCACAGAGATCCTCCAGCTTCTGCCTCCCAAGTGCTGGGATTAAAGGTGTGCACTACTGCCTGGCTTACTTTTTTTTTTTTTTGATTAATCACCTTCTGTGATTAATTTGTCACCTTCTATGGACATTTAAGTGTAAGCCTTCCTTGGTTTTGCTAACTCATTTTCTGTTTTTGTTTCTTGTCTTCCAAACAGCTCTTCCTTTGCTATCACATGTCTCCTCATTTGTTGTTACACTTTTTTAAAAAATCCATTTATTAGTAATAGCCTCAGCAGGAAAAGGCTCTAACACTTGTCATCGGTCTGGATTCCATGGTGACACATTGGCCTTTGTGTAAAAGCAGTCTCAGAAGTGGCACGCCTCCACTTTAGCCATGCCCTGCCGCTCGTGCACGGGTCAGTTCTGAGGTGGAAGGTTGTATCAGGAGGTGGCATCGTGCTTGTGTAGATTTGAGAAAGCAGTGGGAAGCAATGCTGGCATTGCTTCTTTAACTAACATACTGCTTTAGTGAAGAAAATTCTTTTGAGATAAGCGTACCGGCACGTGCCTGTAATCTTAGTGCATAGGAGCATCGTAAGTTCATGGCCAGCTAGGGCTGCACAGTGTCACTATCTTCAATTTATTTTTCATATGGACAGGCCAGGTGTATGCCCCAGTGGTTATAGTGTGTGCTTAATATGTACAGTGCCTCGGGGTTGGTGTCTGGTTCTGACTATAGCCCAGGCTAGCTCTAAATTTAGGGCCGTTCCCCTTCCTGATCTTTGGAAATAGAGGCATGTACCACCATGCCTGTCCTGGAACAAATCTTTCTTGTGTGGTCTCAAACTCAGAACCCTCTTTCCTTGACCCCCCCCCCCAAGTGCTTGGGATATTGGTAGCTACTGTAGATGGTTGTTTGAAATGTTTGCTTTAATCTGAGTCATTCAAGCAAATTGATTGTATGTTGACTAAAGGTAGTTGGTAGATGTGATTAGATCTGGACTGAGTGAAAACTGATCTAGAGGACTTGAACTTGGCCTTCCGGAAGGTGATGCTAATCATGGCAGGAATTCGACAGGAAAACCATATTTAAAGGGAAAGCGAACTTTGATTTTGAAACGCTTTCAAACTACTGTGTGCTTGGTGTCCACTGGCACATACACAGCTGGCGACTGGCATATCCATAACCACAGGAAATCAACAATCCAGAGAGCTGTGCCACAATGGCTCTGACTGAGGCTGGCCCAGCTGAAGTACCCATCCCAGCCTGTCTCACAGCAGAGTTGAGCCTAATTGTCCTGGCTTGTACCATATTGTCTGTGTTTGAAAGTATGGCTTTCGATAGTGCCATGTCCAGTGGTTAGCATAAGTCTCAAGTATTCCAGTCATGTCTATGAGGATACTGAAACTCAATGCAAGAGAGTCTTTAAATAGATGCTGGAATACACGAGTATCCATCCACAGCATAAAAAGGCTACCCACAGGATGTCCATGGTCCATGCTGTTGCCAGAAACCATGTGGAAGTCCATGACCTATGTTATCGCTTACTGTGAAGGTCAAGGAAGCTACTTTTGCAGAGGTATCAATGACTGAGACTCACAGTTGACAAAGGAAGACTTCTGTGACAACCCCTACTTCCACCACCAAAAGTAAGAGCATAGACAACCATCAGAGAGAACTCTTGGTTTTTTGAGACATGGTTTCTCTGTGTAACTCTGGCTGTCCTAGAACCAGCTCTGTGGCGTGGAACTCATAACTACCTGCCTCTGCCTCCTGAGGGCTGGGATCAGAGGTGTGCACCACCAAGCGAATTCTTAAAAATTGTGATAAAGATGCTGAATTGTAGCTCTCCACAATTGATGGCTTCTGGTTAGGGGTGCAGGTGGGGAAGGACTCAGTATTCTTTTTTTTTTTTTTTTTTTTTAGACTTTTAAAAGTGTGTTTATTCTTTTTTTTTTCCATACATTGTTTTGTTTTATTTTTTCCATTCAAGAACATAATTAAAGAAATAAAATTTTTTTTCCTTTCTTCCCCTTCTCCCGGTCCCCTCCCACTACCCCCCACCCCTCCTCCCTCCCCCTTCTTCCTTGAAAGAGGGCATGGTGCCCTGCCCTGTTGGAAGTCCAAGGCCCACCCCCATCC
>PVIU01004214.1:0-130680 GCA_004026605.1 Ondatra zibethicus
CTTACTTTTGTAGGGTCTTTGGGTTTCACTGGTATTGTGTTGTTCTTTGTGGTGTAGCTTGTGATCCTACCTTTTCTTCTCATCTTTTCCTCTAATAGGTGTGGATGGTGGTGTCTAAGATTCTGTTGAATAATTTCCTATGTGTCAGTAGATCAAAAGCTAAGATGGTTTTCCTAGTGGTACAGTCAGTGTCCCAGTTTGAGTTACTTTGTTGGTTATTCCTGTTCCTGGAGGTAGCTCAGTGTTCCCGTATTTTGATCTGCTCTCTTGGAGTTTGCTGTCTCAAGCCTACTTTGGTCTAGGCTGCTGGCTTTGATCTGTCTCTGTAAATCTTGGTCTGGATCTCCTCTTGTAGATATCCCTGGCTTGGAGTTAGACCTGTTCTGGTGGAGATCGCTGGCTCTGGATCTGGTCGCTGGGTCAATCCTGATCCGCTCGAGTCCCAGGACCGGGTTGACTCCTATCTTCTGCTCCTGGTGGAGCCCATTCTCTCCTTGTCCTGGGTAACTGGTTCAGTCCCACTCTGGTTCCGGTGGGGGTCGCGGGGTCTGAGTCAGGTCGTTGGCTCAATCAGTGTCCCAGGACTGGGTTGGCTCCCAGGGCTGGATTTGCTCCTGGCTTCTGCCCCAGGTGGAGCTTGTTTCCCCAGCTCTCTCTGTCCTAGGAGTCTCGATCAGTTCCCGGGGTTTTTTTCTTAACTTGAAGGTACAGTTTCTCATCATGAGGAAGTCATGGCAATAGTTGGGTGAGGCAGCTGGTCACACTACATCCACAGAAAGTAAGCAGACAGATATGAAGTTGGTATTCAGCTTGTCTCCTTTTTATTTAGTCAGGATTCTTAGCCCTTGGAATGGGACCACCCACATCTAGGATGCTTCTCTCTCCTCAGCCTGACCTAAAAATCACTCACAGACATGTCCAGATGTTGTCTCCTTGGTCGTCCTATATCCTGTCAAGTTGATAAGCAACACTAACTATACTGGTTAATGGGCTTTAATTATGGTATTTGCATATGTGTCATTATACTTGTCCCAGCTTGAATATGTAAGTCGAATATAATCTGAATTGAGTAACTGGGTCATAGAACAGCTCCATTTTTAGCCTTTTGGTCAGGTTCCGTTCTGATTTCCATAGTGACTGAACACGTTTGCATTCACACCAGAACTGTGTAAAGATTCCCCCTTTCCACATCCTTGCTGGAATTTGTTGTCATTTGGTTTCTCGATTATGGTCCTTCTGACTAGAGCAGGATAGAATCTTAGCACAGTTTCAGATCTTATTTTCCTAATGCTGAAGGGTGCTGAACACTTTGCAAGCATTTATTGGCAATCTATATTTCTTCTGTTGAGAATTGTCTGTTTGATGCATTAGCTCATTTAGCCCAATGATTTGGGATCTTTAATGTTTAATTCTTGTGCCTCGTTATAGATTGCAGCTATTAATTCCACATCAGATGTGTAGTTGGCAAATATTTTTCCCATTCTGTAGGCTGTCTCTTCACTTTGGTTATTTCTTGCTTTTCTGGGCAGGAGATTTTGATTTCATGCAACCCCATTCGTTGGTTCTTTGGATTGTTTCCTGTACTACCGGAGTTTTTTTCTATCTGTGTTTTGAAGTGTTTTCCTCTAGCATTCTCAAGGTATTAGGCCTTACCTCTGTGTCTCTGAAGCATTTTGAATTTCTTTTTGTATGAGGTGGAAGATATGGATCTAGTTTTATTCTTCTATATGTGGACATCCAGCTTTTTCCTACACCAATTGTTGAAGAGGCTGTCTCTCTCCAGTGTCTGTTTTTGTGGGAGTTAGCTGTCATTTGTTTCTTTGTTTGGTTTGGTTTGTATGCATATGCATATGTGTGCACATGGGTGTGAAGGCCAGAAGCTGAAGTTGTATGTCTTGTGTAATTACTTGTTACCTTGTATTTTGAGGCAAGGCCTCTCGCTTGAACCTGGAGCTCTTGGACTCATCTAGTCTAATTGGGTCTACTTGCCACAGGGATCCTTGTCTCTGCCTCCCCAGCACTTGCCTTGCATTTATGTGGGTAAGGCAGATCCATATTCAGTCTGTCACACTTGTGCAGCAAGGGATTTACCTACTTAGCAATCTCTCAGTTTCCATATCCCCAGCAAGGAAAACTTAAAAACTCATATTAAAAGAAAAATAAACTGGGGAGGGAGTGGGAACTGGGATTGGTATGTAAAATTTCAATTAAATAATAATGAATAAACTGAAAAATATCACAAACTTTTAAGGAAGACCTAGTACCAATGTCCCTCAAACTGTTCCATAAAAGAGAAATATGAAGACTGTATTTCTTCCTCCTCTGTGTATATATTCTAGTGATGTTTCACTTGCATTTTAATAAATAAAGCTTGCCTGAAAATCACACTAGTCACCCATACAGGCCAGGCAGTGGTGGCACACACCTTTAATCCCAGCACTAGAGAAGAATATAAGGGCAGGATGAGAGAGCAACTCGCTCTCTTTCAGTCTGAAGATGTCATGGAGGTAAGAGCTCTCTAGTGGCTCAGCTACTTTGCTTTTCTGATCTTCATGTTGAACCCAGTATCTGTCTCTGGGTTTTTAATATTTGTGCTACCAAGCATCTTCTACAGTACGAAGCTCGTCATGAACAGTCAGCTTATGCCTGTCTTGAAGTGCCCTTATTTATTCACCGATAAGTTTAAAAGACAGTTTAATTGGCTATAGCAAGCTGGATCAACAAGTATTTACTTGTGAGATATACCCTGCTTCATTGTCCTGGATTTTATGGCGCCGACAAGAAGTTTGATATTATTTGATATCATTCTGATGTTTGCTTTTATGAGTTTTCCCCCACAGCTTTTAGTATAGCTTCTTTGCTTCGTATTGTTGACATTTGGACTCTAACATATCCCAGGAAAGGGCTTTTCTGGTCATTTCCACTTGGAGCTCTAAGTGCTTCTTCTGTTTGAATACCCAGATTTTGAGATTTTTTTTTTTTTTTTTTGCTGTAACTTCACTGAACAGATTCTTTATGCATTTGGTGTCTGTCTCAGCCCTTTTTTCTATCCCATAGATTCCTAGGCTTGCTCTCTTCTTCATGTCTCAGCATCCTTAGATGCTGTGGATATGCTCATTGTTTTTCCCCATATTGCTGTTTCAATGCAATGTTTTGTCAGCCACGTCCTCCACCCTTGACATTCTGTCTTCTGCATGGTTTAGTTGATTAGTGACACCTTCCACTGTGTATCCATTTCATGCATTGAATTTTCCATTCCTAGATTTTTTTTTCAAATCTTAATTTCCTTGCTGAATTTAGCTTCCATGCTATTAGCTTTTTTAATCCACACCGCTAATTTTTCTTATCCATGTGGGTGACCTTTTCTTCTATGATGCCGACTTTCCTCTCCGGGCTCTGGATGGAATTCTTTTGCTTATTTGCATTCTCTTTCAAGTCATTGATCATATTTAAGTGAATTTTTGAAACCTTTGTCTGGTATTTTACTTTTTTCAGTAGCTTTTAAATTTTTTTTTTTTTTAGTTCATTGAGAGTTTTGTACAATGTGTTTTGATCAAATTCATCCCCCAACTCTTCCCAGATCTTAACCATCCAATTTTGTGTCCTTTAGAAAAGATTCTTCAAGACCAGTCTGTGCTGCTCAGATACTCTTGGATGTGCAGTCCTTCACTGGAACATGGCGGCTCACTAGGGCTGCACTATTTCAGTATCTTTTGTATACTGTAGTTGATCTTTTTTCTGATATTTTGGAGGGTTGTGTGCTTTGCTTTTCCATCCTTTTTGTGTCCCTGTGTTGTGATTTCTTTTGATATCTGCTTATTTGGATAACTTCTGGTTTTATCTGGGAATCTTATTATTGAGTAGCTTGTGCACGAAGGCATGCTATCCAGTAATCTCTTCCAAGGGGGAAAAAGCCACAACCCTGCTGTAATAGCAATAGCATCAAACATACAAGACCTGGAAACACACGGAAAAGCAGTCGTAGCCCGTTTACACACCATCACCTATAATCAGACAGCTGGCAATGGCATCCCAGGGGCCTCTGCCGTTCACACTGTTTGCAATGTGTAGGCAGATTCTGTCCCCTTCAGTGGTGTGGAGCAATATTTCCTAGCTGTTTCTTTTCACTTTATTATATCATTGAGCTTTTTCATATTTAGAGGACAATTTGTACCTTTTTAGTGAATTATTTGTTCATAGAATATAACTGTTTTCATATTGGGGTCATAGTTTAGCACCTTATGGTACATTCTCTTTTTTGTTTCATTGGCCCTTCCAACTCTGTTCAGGCATTTCACTTCCTGTTCATCTTTCACTTCACAATTTTTTTTGAAACAATGAATCTGTATATTTTATGTCCATAGATTTCCTTTGTTATTGTTCCCATTCAACTGAGTGCTAGTGGGTTTGTAGCATTTGTTGATATTTGGAATGCCAGTGTTCCTACCACAGCTCATTTCTGGCTGCCTGCTGATCTGGCCGCAGAATTGATGAATATTTAGCAATTGGCTATTACTAGTCTGTATAAGGTGAGTGTGGTGGTTTGAATGAAAGGGACACAATAGGTCCATAGGGAGTGGCACTGTTAGGAGGTGTGGCCTTGTAGAGTAGGTGTGGCCTTGTTGGAGGAAGTATGTCTCTGTGTGTGGGCTTTGAGGTTTCAGATGCCTAATGTCACCCAATGTCACTGTCTCTTCCTGCTGCCTGCTAATCCAGATGTAGAACTCTCAGCTACCTCTCCAGCACCATGTCTGCCTGTGTCCAGCCATGTTTCCTGCCATGATGATAAAGGGCTAAACCTCTGAAACTGTAAGCCAGCTGCAATTAAATGGTTTCCTTGATAAGAGTTGCTGTAGTCATGGAGTCTCTTCAGAGCAACAGAAGCCCCAACCAAGACACCCGCTCCAGCAAACTACTGACATTTTGTTTATTTGCTTCTGAGACAGGATCTCCCTGTGTAGACCAGGTTGGCCTCAAACTCAGAGATCTGTCTTCTGCTTCCCGAGGACAGGGTTAAAGGCATATGCCCTACTACTGTGATAATTTAAAAGTTCTTTCCCACAACAAGATCAAATATCCATAGCTATGTTTTTCTGACATGAAAGTTCTTAGTAATTTCAATGTTTTATTATCCAAATAAAACGTTTACTTAGAAAAATCAAAACACACAAATAAACGAAAAGAAAAAAATTAAGTCGACAATAATCCCCCCCCCCATTTTTGTAGCATCAGGCGAGAACTTTTTTCTTCTCTAAACCTGTGAACATGCTTCAGCTCCTCATGCCTGCTGACGAAGTGTTGTTCAGAAACTTTTACCAATCTATCTGTCCACACACAGGAGGGCGAAGCCCAGCCCAAGGTCGACAAGCAGCTACGGGACTCTGTGAGGACTGAAGCATACAACTGCCCTCTGTCTGGCTAACACGAAGCCATGTAGACTCCTGCTCATACTGAATCTATCTGGGAGAGGGAACTCTCTGTGAAGGAAAAGGACTTTGTCACCATGAGAGCAGACAGGCAAGCCGGATGCGACTGAGCTGCCTCTGACTAATTAAATGAGTGCCGCTCCCACCCTGCAGCCTCAGCCGACAGCCCAGTGGCACCAGAACTTCCATCTACTCTCTGTCAGAGACATGAAGGAGACAGAAGCTGTGTCTGTCAGCCTTGTGCCGCTGTGACTGAAGACCTCATGTAAACAAAGGAGGAGGTGACCATGGCTTCAGTGCAGGTTCACCTGAGTCCCAAGCTTTGGGACCTGAGGTCATGCAGAGTATCATGGCAGTGGGGACATGTGATGGAGGGGTTATTCACCTTATGGTGATGATGGAGCACAGAGAAGAGGGTGGGGAGAGAGAGCGCGCGAGAGCACACTCCCAAGCTAATTGTGGCAGCTCATCTCTGTAAATGCCAGCACTTGGAGGCTGAGGCAGGAGGGTCACACTAGGGTCAGGGACAATCTGAACTACATATGGTGAGACCTTGACTCAAGAACAACAAGAAAACCCTGGGTGCTGGTGGTGCACACCTTTAATCCCAGCACTTGGGAGGCAGAGGCAGGTGGATCTCTGTGAGTTCAAGGCCAGCCTGGTTTATGAAGTGAGTTCCAGAACAGCCAAAACTGTGACACAGAAAAACCTGTCTCAAAAAAAAAAAAAAGCAAGAAAAGAAAGAAAAATGAGCCCTGAAGAAAATACAACCTTCAAAGGCATGTCCCTAATGACCTACTTCCTAGATTTAGGGCCCCCATCCTAATCGCCCATACAGCTGTGAACTCAGCAGTGGGTAACTCCATTGATGAAGTTAGCATCTTCGTAAACTACTTAGGATAGCACCATCAGAATTTTCCTCAAGGACTTCAAGCATGAGCCTTTAGGGACATTTTATCTCCAAATCATATGTGGTAGGTTTTTGCTTGCTTGTTTGTTTGTTTTTGTTTTGCACTTGGCCCAGCTAGGGTCACATTTGGGAAGAAAGAACATCAAATAAGAAAATGTCAAAAAAAAAAAGGGCTGGACAGATGGCTCAGTGGTTAAGAGCTTTGTCTGCTCTTCCAAGGGTCCTGAGTTCAATTCCCAGCAACCACATGGTGGCTCACAGTCATCTGTAATGAGATCTGGTGCCCTCTTCTGGCCTGCACTGTATATGTAATAAATAAATCTTTTTAAAAAAAAGAAAGAAAGAAAATGTCTCAATCAGACTGCAGGCAGGCTTGTGGGACATTTTCTTGATTACTACTGATGTGGGAGGGTCCAGCCCATAGTGGGTGATGTCACCTCTGGGCAGGTGGTCCTCAGTGTCATAAGAAAGCACACGGAACAAGATGTGGAGAGAAAGGCTGAAAGCACTCTTCCACAGTCTCTGCCTCAATTCCTGCCTCCAGACTCCTGCTTTAAGTTCCTGCCTTGATTCCCCTTCATGATAGACTGCAATCATAAGCCCAAAGAAACCTTTTCTTCCATAAGTTGCCTCTGGTTCTGCTGTTCATGACAGTCACAGAATCCGAACTAGGACACCATAAAAGAAACACCTCCAGCTAGGGACGTAAAACCACAATGTTCATCGGAGTCCAAGCTGGCAGTTCATTAAGTTGGAAATCCAAACTTCAAGTTCCCACATCCTCTTCATTGACTAATATTAACTTCGTATTAAAAGAAGCTCTAAGGTTGGCCCAAAAGAGTCCACGTTTGCTCTTCTCCGCAGGCCATTCCAAGTAAGTCCGCTGTGTCATAAGAGCCCGCAGCTTGTGGTACCTACTGGGAATGTTATCCTGTTGGATGGGCTCCAGCAAGATCAGGATTAAGTTGTCAGACCCTTCATGGAAGAGATTGTGATGGGCAAAGTAGAGTTCATAATGGCACCACTCACTCTGGATGAAGTGGGGAGACAGCACAAAGATGGACTTGTAACTCTTCTCGATGAAATGGATGATATTCTCCACGATGCTCTTGCCAGGGATAAAGTTTCTCTCATGGAGGCAAACCCGTATGCCATCTTTCTCTAGGTTTGGTAGTAATTCGTTCTTCACCCAGGTGGAATCATGTTCACTGTATGAGACAAAAGCATGGAATTGGAGCTTCCTCTGGAGTTCCTCTTCAGGGATGTTCCTGGCCCTGTGCCGGGTCTGTGTCCACTGACACATCATCCTTACGTACCAGGGCAGATCAAAGTAGAGGCAGAGGAAAGCCACGATAGCAACCAAGACCAGCAAAGTGGCCCCGATGGTGACAATCAGCAGAGCAGTATCACAGGACAATGGAGACATGCGGAAGTCCTGCAGTGGAGTCCCCTTAGCGCTTTCTGGGGAGTCACACCTGTAAGCATGAGGCCAGCCCTCTACCACTTCTCCTGATACATGGCCTATGTTTTTGATAAACGCTCTCAGCTCACATGTACATCGGAATGGGTTGTTCCCTGCTGTTAAGGACCTGATCTTCTGACAGCTCTGGAAGAAATCCACTGAGGGGTGGGAAACTGAATTGTGCTCTATGATCAGCACAGAAAGGCTGCTGAAGGCCCCGCATCCGGGAAGGTCCGTTAAAGAATTGGATGCAACATTGAGTTCCTGCAAAGCTTGCAGGTAGGTGATATCTTTAGGGATGCTCATTATTCTGTTGTTGTGAAGGTCAAGGACCTTGACCTTGGGAGGCAAGCATCTGAAGACAGAGTCAGTAAGTACATTTGAAGAAAGATTTAACACCAATATGTTCTCAGCCCAAGTGCATATTCCCTCATATGCGTGAGAATCCAAGGAATTCAAACTAACATCCAAAGTTTCCAGAGAGAACATATTCTTAGTCATGAGACCTACCTTGAAAAGGTTCTTCAAGCTATTCTTTTGTAAGATAAGTGTCTCCAATCTCTTTAAGGTGGAACAGTTTTGGAAAACACTGTCTGTGAAAACATTCTGGGTAAAGTTCAGAAATGTAAATGTGCTTGGGAACGTGGGGCAGAGCATATGGATGAAAGGTGTGTCTGAGATGGTCAGCATCCTGATGTTCATCTCAGCAAACACAGAGTACAGTGCTTCCTTTGCAAAGATAAACACCTGGTTTGTAACATGCTCTATTGTCAATGCCTTCAATGCTGTCTCTGAGTAAATAAACTTTTCATGATTGATGCTTTCAGTTATCGTTAAGTTGTAAATATTGAGATACTCCACCGGTCGGGGCCAAAGAAATTGGAGAAGTTTAACAAAGCAGTTCCAGGGAGTTTCCATGTGGTGGAGAGTCAAATTGAATAAGGTTGGACCTCTGGTGAGTTCTGATAAAAATGTAATTAACTTTTGACAGTTTTCATTATTCAGTTTAATATTACTCAATTGTAAACATCCCAAGGCATTCACAGATATGTTCACTTGCACAGAGAACAAGCTACTTGGATGAAAGACCAAATGAAGAGTGTTGGTATTCAGAACCTCAAGACTTTCATTCTCACCATCTTTTACATGATAATCCACTAAGTCCAGAAGAATGTAGTTTAGGTGCAAGTGAGCAATTGGGAGCAGATCCAATGGTCGGAATTTCGTAGCACTTAATCCCAAGAAGCTCAGATGCGTCAAGTTGCCAAACTCCTTATACACGGGCAGCAGGTCGAAGTCATTGAAAGAGAGGTCTAAGTGCTTCAAGCTCACCGCAGGGCAGCCAGAGATGCTTCGCAACTGATTTTGAGAGACATCCAGATATTCTAAATCTGGGCTGAACTTGAACACACTGAAATCAAGTCTCTGGAGTCTGTTATGGGAGAGCGTCAGAGCCCTCAGCTCCGGCAGAAAGCGGACATCAGACATCTGAAGTTCGGGGATAGAGTTTTGAGACAGATTTAAGGATTTTGTTCCTGGTGGCAGGTCTTTGGGGACACGAGTTAGGTTCCTGTTTGAATAGTCTACTGCAGACTCAAGTTCATCAGAGAACTGGATCATGATTCCAACTATGAAGGCCAGGATGCAAACAAAATGAAGACTTCCCACAGCGGGTTCTCTATCTCGGGTCATGATGCAACGGTTATCCCAAAGGGACTGTACCATTTTTTTCATAGCATTTTCACTTGAGTTCAAGTCCTAGAAATGAGAGAGACTTTAAGGTGAATAAAGATTAGATAATGGCTTTTAAGCTTCCCTTTCTCAGAAACTCGGATGTTTTCTTCATCTCTCTAGCACTCACCACTAGCCCGTGTTTTTATGTGAAATTTTCTCAGTCTATAGCTACAGGGGACAATATGAACTTTTAATCAAAGTACCATGATTAAGTGTTTTGACTAGTAAGGGGACTAAAGGATTAACCCCAAAATCCTTCCTAAAGGATTTTTTTCGGGGGAGGGGCATCACCTTTGTTTCATACTCAGAACTCTCCCAGGACTGGAGCAACTTCTTGGGTAGTGATTGTCAAAAAACAAAAGCTGAAGACAAATATACTAGCTGCCATCACCTGAGCCAGAAGTAACAAAGCATAGGCGCACCAGAAGGCCCGAGAAGTAAGAGAAAGGGAGAACGGATATGTAGACACAGGAAAAGTGGGGCAAGGAGAGACAGGAAGAGGGGACAGAGGCAAAGAAAGGAAGGCAAAGAGGTGTAGAGGCATCAACATAGATACACATGCAAGAATCCATACCACTCAGGCTCTGAATTGCATAGAAAAATATCTGAGCCACAAAAGCCAGCCAGAGGCTGTGTATTAGCCTTTGAAGTCAAAGAAGTCTCCACCAACAGCTTAATTCTCACAGTGGCACCTGCCCTCTTACCTTCACCCATCCCATTACAATCACATTGACAACTCAATGTCAACAGACATGTTTCAGGGAAACAGAAGCATTCGGGTCCTAGCAGAGGTTCATTTCATTGGTTCTTTTGATGCCAGAGATTTATTTTTAGTTCCTGGATCTCAGCTCTTTGACACATGTTTCATAAAAAGGAGTATGAATTTCTCCAACAACTATTAGCCTAGAAGCTATAGAGTGAAGGAAATGAGATTCAGCAGGTGACAATCAGAAACTCGGAAGTTCCTACAGTTCACACAAAGTGGGAGAAGAGAGAGAACTGTGTCAAAACACAAGGGAGAAGCCAGCCACAGTAATGCAGGGTAATCTGCCCTAGGGAAGCCCAGGCAAGGGGATTAAGAGTTTCAGGCCAGCCTTGGCTATATAGGGAGATCATGTTTCAGGAAGAAAAGATAAAGCCCATGGAAGAATCTAGGAGGTGAGTGAGGCTAAAGTATGTCAGCAATAACTATTTTTTCCAGAGCCCAGAAGGCGTCATGTGCATCTCATCAGATCACAGACATTGAAGTACATACCAATGACACGGAGTGACGAGAAAAGATTACCCGAGTGAGACACGGAGGCAGGTGCCCAAGCCCACAGACCTCGTGTTTCAGGGAGGACAAATGACTGAGACTCCCTGGCTGGCTCCACCCTCTTTTGGGTTCTATTGCTATATGTAAAATTATTTGTGAGCTTGGGGCACAAAAGCAGACATTCTTAAATAGAGCCTTGTATCACAGAATAACTGGGAGAGGCTTCATCTAGCAACTGACGGGAGCAGATGGAGAAACCCACAGCCCAACATTAGGCAGAGCTCGAGGAACCCTGCGGAAGAGGGGGAGGGAGGATTGTAAGAGCCAGAGGAGTCAAGGACACCAGGAGAACGTGGCCCACAGAATCAACTAAGCAAGGTTCATAGGGGCTCACAGAGACTGAAATGACAATCAGGGAGCCTGCATGGCTCTGAGCTAAGTCCTCTGCATATATATTATGGTTGTGTAGTTTGGTGCTCTTGTGGGACTCCTAACAGTGGCAGAGGCTGTCTCTGACTCTTTTGCCTACTTTTGGGACCCCTTTCCTTCTACTGGGTTGCCTGGTCCAGCCTTGATGCTAGGATATGTGCCCAGTCTTACTGTAACTTGTTATGCCATTCGGTTGATATCTCTGATAGGTCTGCTCTTTTCTAAAGGGAAATGGAGGAGGAGTGGTTCTGGGGGAGAGGGATTGGGAGGAGTAGAGGGAGGGGAAACTGAGGTTAGGATGTAATATATGCTGGGGGGAGGACAGTCAATTTTCTTTCAGGGTAGAGCCCTTGGTAGGTCTGACACACTCCAGTGGAAGGTCACAGGCCCAAGAGTATACGGATAGCACAAATGGGTCTTGATGTGTTTAGGGGGGAAAAAGAGGACTCTAAGGTGGGTAGATAGGGAAGAGGGGTGGATCAGGCAGGAGTTGCAGGGGAGGGTGCATACAATCAAAATACATTGTACAACATTCTCAAAGAACTAATATGTTAGAAAAATTTTAAATCCACTTGAAATATACCTAAAATAAAATTTTATATATAGATAAGCATACTTGTATTATTTAAAGTATTAATACATACATAAAGAGGGCCAGCATTTTCAACACGATGGTAGAAAATTGATATTCATTGATGAAGTCCCATCCTACAAATTCTTCTGACAGCTTGTGTGTCTTGTTCAGGGGATCTGTCATTCAGCCGCCATCTGACCACGAGGACACATGTGAGTCCTGGAAGTTGCTCAAAACCTCAAGGAGTTCTTCCGGTATGCATTCTGAGAAGCAGCCCCGAACTTCAGTGTATACATGGTTGAGGGGGTGGGACAACCGGAAGATCTCCCTAGAAAATTCAAGAGTTTCTGTCTTTCTAAAGGAAGTAGGAAAGGACAGGAGTAAGATTTATACATCAAACAAAAGGTGAAAGAGAAAAGGAACAGTCAACACAACCCCTATGTCAAAACCCACAAAGGTGGCAGGTGGAGGGAGTCGCTGTGAAAATTAAAGCTACAAGAAGGAGAAGGGCAGTTAATAACAATAAGCAAGGGCAGGTATGAGAAGAATTTTGGCATTAAGTCAACACAAACACAAGAGAAACCTGGCTTTGTCAAACTTTGGGTGGAGGGAGAGTGATGGACTCAAGGTCACAGAGTTTAGGAATCTGGTCTCAGTCACTTCCACCACTTAAATAATGTTTGTTCAGTGTCCTCTACGGTAGAAACTAGCGCTGGGGATATGAAATCACATAGGAGCGACTGAATTAGCCTTTCCTCCAAAACGCTCACGAATCAGTGAGAGGTACCGACCAATAAAAGACTGTAGTACTACATGACTGGGAAATGAAACACTGTCTCCGTGTGCCAGTACAGACGGTGTGCTGTCGCGTCTACAAACGACTACAAACTCCGTGAATGGAGAAAACAGCCCAAACCAGGGGGGAAAAAATCACACGAGTCTGCTCACTTCCTTAGCTACTGCTGAAATGCCAGCTGTTTTCTGTCTAGCGTTAAGTCACACCATTTGTCTTAGGTAGTTCAAACGACAGCCACACTTTAAAACACCAAACACAAAATCGTTTTGCAAAAATTTCTAAGAAAGGTTACCTATTCCCTACACGGCCGTTACCACTTTCTTTCTCATTTAAAGCGTCAACACAATAATTTGGAAAATCCAGAAAAGCCTTCTTACTCACCAAGACTTCCTTCTCCGAAAAGAAAGTAACCTCTGAAGTACTGGGGGGGGGGGGGGGATATGTGCTTGACCAAGCCCAGTCCTTAGCCCAGGAACAGCGGTACGTGAGTGGTTTGGCGCCATCTCTTGGTCCTCGGTGGAATTACCCCACGTATAAAATCATTCCAGAGCAGGACTACGGTCTAAAACAGTTTATAAATCCTTGGAGCAAATTATGAACATTTTGTAATTACTGGAAATATTTATCTAAGACACGTTTTACGTTTTCAGGCTAAATTATAAATCGCTGCCAGGACAGAAAGTTATGAGACTCCATTCTCTGCTACGATAATCCTTCACATTCCCCCAGAATGCCTCTGTCATTCAAGCATGGTTTGAGCATCTTGGGACTGACAGAGATACTTTAAAAATAAAATAAGCTTAAGCTCGTGATTTGCTTTTTGGAAAGTCAATTTTCAAGAGAAGTTTTGTGATTGATACACATTTAGCCTGACCTCACAGTATGACAAACATTTGATACTATTAGGTGTTCTAAATTTTTTGTTTTGTTTTGTTTTGGTTTGGTTTTTTGAGGCACAGTTTCTCTGTGGCTTTGGAACCTGTCCTGGAACTAGCTCTTGTAGACCAGGCTGGTTTCGAACTCACAGAGATCCGCCTGCCTCTGCCTCCCGAGTGCTGGGATTAAGGGCGTGCGCCACCACCACCCAGCTGCATGTTCTAATTTTTAATCCTGGAAGAGCAAGCAATGCTGGGATCCTTCTACACCAGACTAGAAATTAGTTTTCTAAAGATTGTTTAGAATTTGAGAATGCTTCCAGTCCAGGCTGAAAGGCAAAGAGAATGAAAGCCAGGCCCTTCAGCCAGGTGGTCCCTTACCGAGCCTTCTCGCTTGATTAGCTTGTGCAAAGAACTGAATACATGAGCTAAATAAATAAGCATGCCCTAATTGATCTAACCGCCAAAGCAAGTTAAGACTGTACATTGCACAGTGCTGAGCATAGGAAGAAATTACTTCTACTTTCAGGAGGAAGGGAGAGAAAGCTCTTACTGTTCATCGTTACTCATCGAACATAAGAGGAAGTCTGCTCAGGACCGGCGAGGCTCAGCACGGAGTGAGAGAGGCAAGGCTTGTGAGCAGCAGGTGTGAGGGGGGTCACCAGGAGAGGGGACACAGGCAGAGGGGAGGGGAGCCAGAGACGTGGAGGGATTGCAGGCAACACTGGGCCTGCTTCTTAAGAAAACATATGATACATATGCATACACACACACACACACACACGCAGGCGCGCCCGTACACATCACTGGAAACTGGTCACATGACCCATGTCTCAACTGTATTGCATAATAATGGTGAAATTTGGGGAGTCAGACGCTTTTCTTGCTGAGGTTGCTGTGATCCTCAGAATCGCCTTCAAGGGGAAGACCAAACCAGTCAAATTCGTGTAACATGGAAGAGCCCACATGACAGCGAAATGAGCAGAGGCGAGAACAGTGAGCTGAGTTCCTCGTGTGGCTGCCTGCGAGCTGCGAGGTTTTGGCCAAGTTGTGTAACCTCGCTGAGACTGTTTTTATCTGCAGAATGGTCAGAGTTGTGATTTTCAGGGATGATGATAAGCATCAGGTGGCCGGACCAGTGACCACCCAAAAGAGAAGGCAGGAGAGTAAGGAGATTTGAATCCTGTAAAAGCCGTGCTTTTAAGTGGGGAAGTAGGGAGAACAGAAGACACTGTGGCCAAATGAAGCAAAGCAAGCTGCAGCACCATGGCCTGGCACACGTGGACAGGGCTTGTCTTCCCGCCAGCTTTACTCGTACCCGCCAACCCTCAGAAAGGTGCTGGGGGAGAAGCGCTTTCATCACCCCCACCTAACACCGGTTCCAGAGCAGCTAGGAAATGGATGGCCACGGGTGGGTAGCCCCAAGACTGTGTGCCAAGTTCCAAGACTCACATGAAGAGGCACAGGCAGAGACCCATTTGACTCGGACACAGAGACTGACGTCCAGAGCCAATGAATGCCAGCAGCCAGGGGCTGGAGGGAGCACCACCCTGCGTTCATTTCCAGTTCTCTGACTTCTGGAACCTTAAGCAGAATAACTTGCTGTTGTTTTAAGCCACATGACTGAGGGTAACTTATTATGTCAGCCATGGGAGATTAATACCAGGATTGCACACATATGCCGTAATAGGCATAATTCTTTCCTTAGTGGCTACTTCAGAACTCTTGTCTTCCAGCAGCAGAGCTAAGAACCATTACCACTGTATGACCCTCTGACCTTAAAAAAATACCATACACATATGTCATTTTTTTTGAGATAGTATCTCACAGGTGGGCCTCAAATTTGCAGTCCTCCTGCCTCAGCTCTCCAGTGTTGACATTGTAAGCATGTGCCAACTTTATGTTATTTTATTTTTTAAAATGCCACAGCGGGATAAATAAGATAACTTGGCCCAAGGCCAGCTAATATCCTGTCCCAGTTCAGACAGAAGCAAAACATTAAGTACTAGTATTAAAGCTAACATTTGCTTTTGAATTCATGGGGGAGACAAGCCACAGCTGCGTTAACAAAAAAAGTATTTGTAGTGTATACGACCATACGATAGTATCCAAAATATATAAAGTTTCCAACAAATCAATATAAATGTGACTGAAACACCCAAAGGGGAGGGTAAAGTAAGCCAAGGATATAAACAGATGGGTAGCAGAGGAAGACAAAACAGGTCTAACATGGGGAAGTATGCATCCAAGCATCCTCACTACCCTTGGCAAGACACGGATTCAGATAGCACTCATTGTATATCACTGCCCACTCCTGAGACAGACACAAATCCAGACCCTTGGTGATGCCACGCCTGAGTGAGAATGATAGGAAACAGGAGCTTGCCAACATGTCCAGGGGCCTGATTTGTTTATAAATGGTCAGAGAAGCCAGACATTGATGCCACTTTTGAAGCTCTTCTGATTCTATCGATACCCTAGGAGGATCTAGGAGCTGAGACCTGTACGCTAGCCTCGTGTCTGGTTTCATAACAGAGTGCTCCCAGGGGCCTGGAGGTGTTTGTCTTTGACTTTCTTCCTCATTTCCCCATCTCTGTCTTTCCCTCCGACACTTGAAGCCAATCCTTGAAATCAGTTTGCCTGATGTTTCAGATTTGGTGTTTCGTTCACCAAGTTGAGCCCCACCAGCCCTTCGCTAATTCCAGGGTCTTCAGCAGTTACGCAGAAAAGCCCTGATTATATCCCAGATACTTTTCATACCAGTGGCTTGCGCTCCAGCTCCAGCCACAACTGACTTTGTCAGCGATCTGAGTTCCATTTCCACCTCAAGTCTTCCCTCTGATGCCGGCAATTCCCCAGCCTCGCTGCATTGGTCAGAAACATCATGACCCATCCCGTCGCCTTCCCGTCTGCATTCTGGCTCAGCTCCCTTACGCCCTCTCCTCAATCCACGTTAAGTCGCTCTCTCCTCTGGACCACAGAGCCCAAGTTGCTTAACGGAGTTGGGAGTAAATACCTGCACCACCCAGAGCTGGTCTCATGTGAAATGCATACTGTGTCCCAACCTGAAGGGGTGCGATTGTATCAGCCTCCCTGCGGCCCTTTCCTGGCCCAACGCTCTCCTACCCTTTCTCACGCTCCACCCTTGCCCTCCTCTGTCTGACCCTACTCCCCTTCATTCTTCATTCTTGGCTGATGAGGCTTCATGTCGCACAAGGAATACAGACCTGTCCATAAACAGAGTGTCCTGCCCTCTGCGAAGCTCTGCCTGGCTGCTCCCGCAGCAGAGGACTCTCTGCCTTAGTGTCAGCATTATTCTGCACTCAACGTGGGTTTCTCTAGAAAGCAAATCCCTACTGTAAATGCACAGCCTCCTCATCCTTGTTCCTCCTCACATCGGAACACGGCTGATATTTTTGTTTCAGTCACTGTCACAATTATTCTCCTTCTATTCCCTTAAATAGTCACCATTTGGGCTTCCTTCCCTGCTGCTCAAGAGAGACAACGCTTTTCAGGGTCATAAATGGACTATCATAATGTCAAACACAATGGTCGAGTTTCCTTTTCCATCTCATTTGGGTTATCAGGCAGCATTTTACATGGCCGAAACATCTGGGCTTTCTGGACACCCAGCTTCCCTCCCCTTTCCTTGAATTAAATCCCTGTGAACTCACTGGCATTGCTCCCCACTCTATGGTCCTTTCCGTTTTGAACTTCTTTCTTCCATCCTGCCTCATGGCATCAATGCCAGTGACTCCCCAGTAACCCTCTCCGACCCAGATTTCCCTGAACTGCACACCCTTCTATCCAATTGCCTGCTAAACACTACCAGGCCATTCTTGTTGGGAACCAAACACTTACATCCTCACTGCCTTAAGTCTCCCAAATTACCCTTACATCCTTTCTCATCTCTCTTTGATCTTTCTACTCGCCCAGAATCTCAGTCCAAGATCCTGGGAGTAATTGGTGACTCCTTTCTCTTGTTGAAACTATCAAAATTTACATCCAATCCAAGAACTAATTTTTCTGTGTTTTCTTCAAAATAGATTAATAAATAAAGTCCTTTTCATGCTCCGAATCACATTCTCATGATGATGAGATTGCTAAGATCAAGGCCATCATCACCATCGTTGGATCACAGAGATAAGTGAAGTAGTTCCTTATTGGCCTATACATTTGCCTCTACCCATTCAGTCCCATCCACCCCAACCCAGCCAGACTCAGACCCCATAATCACAGCAGCCTTCTATTTAAAAACTGCAAGGCTTCCCTTCTACTCAGAAGTATAGATGGACCCCAATCCTTCTCACCCACCGTACTCTATGAAACCTTTATTCCTCCTGGTATGCTATCAAGGTAGGGCCTCCAGAGTAGAGCCAACATTACTTGCTACATAATTCATGCTTTTGAAAAGTTGTGTTGCAAGGGTGGAGAGATGACTCAGGGGTGAAAGTGTTTGCCACACAGAAGTGTGAGGCCTGGAGTTCAGATCCCCAGTAAACACAGGGTGGGCCTGGCAACCCACTATAATTCTAGCCTTGACAGTCGAGCTGGGATGCTCAGAGCAAGCTGGCTGTTGGCTATCCAGCTCAGTGAGTGCTGGGTTTGAACAATAGGTTCTGCCTCCTCGGAATAAGGTGAAGAACAATTGAGGATGATTCCAAGCCTCAACCTTGAACCTCCTTATGCATGTGCACACAACACACACACATGTACCCACACACGAAGATATGCACACACATACACACATGCACACGCACACACCATATATACACACAAAAAGAGAAAAAGAAAGGAAAACATTGACTAGGGCTAGAAAGATGGCTCAGCAGTTAAGAGCACTGCCCGCTCTTCCAGAGGTCCTGAGTTCAATTCTTAGCAAGTAGTAAGATCTGGCACCCTCTTCTGGCCTGCAGGCATACACTGTATACATAATAAATTTAAAAATCTAAAAAAAAAAGAAAAGGAGAAAAAGAACATAGCAAGCCAGGTGTGATGGTGCACACCTTCAAAAAAAATAAAAGGAAAGGAAAGAAAAAACGTTGACTAAATTGTTCAGCCATGCTGAATCACAGCAGAGGGCAACTGGGACATGCCCAGTAAAGGCAGTTCGACTATTGCAGAGTTCTCTGCATAGGAGTGAACTAGGAAACACACAAAATACCCACTAAGTAGGAAACCGATACATTGTGACACTGAATGGGTGTCTAAAGGACATCAAAATGACTGTCCGAGAGCTACATGGATGAACATGATTATTCTCAGGCAAAACTTACTGTTAGAACTGGGAATGTTCTAAGGTGGTAGAGTGGTTGCCTGGCATGCAGGATGCCCTGGCCGTGATCCCCTGCACTATCTAAATTGGGTACAGAGGAGAATTCCTGTAATCTAGCACTGAGAAGGTAGAGTCAGAGGAATCAGGAGCTTCTTTTTTTGCGGCAGGGGCGGGGGGGAGGCAGTTTCAAGGCAGGGCTTGTGTAATAGCCCTTGCCACCCTGTAACTCGCTGTGTAGACCAGGCTAGCCTCGAACTCATGGAGACCCACCTATCTCTGCTTCCTGAGTGCTGGGATTAAAGATGAGTGCCACCATGCTCGGCTGAGAATCAGCAGTTTAAGGACATCTTTGTCTACATAGCAAGTTTGAGGCTACCCTGAGATCCTTGAGACCCTATCTCAAACAAATAATTTAATGTTGAATTAACAAGTATCTATAGTTATCTGTAAAATTCTAACCGATTTACATATAATTTAAATAACTTATAGCATTTAAATAAATTTTTATGCATTTATCAGTAAGGATATTAGCAGTAAACACTCAAAAATATGGGTGAAGAGATTCACAACTATGTCAGGACAATAGTGACCTTCAAAGAAAGTGGAGAAAGAAAGGAAAGCACTTTCAAACAGATCCCTAACACTTTTCTTTCAAAATAAAAGTTATAAAATAAATAAGTCAAAAAACTTAAGACTTGATACATCTGAGCTTTGTCATGACATTTTCTCCCATTTTTTGCCCACAAGTAAGTATTTATCCTATTATCTTTGACTTCACTATGTTTCAAACAGCCCAAGATGTTTTAAATCAATAAAAAAAAATAAGTTTCAAAAAAGCAAAACATCTGGGAAAGACCCAATTGACTTGGAAGTAGCTGCTTTTGGAAACAGGGCATAATCTACAGTGGGACGGGGCACGAGGAACCGCCTCGTTGCTAGGATTGTTCAGCCAATAATTCTTTGCTGCCCAGGTGTGGATTTTCGGTTAAAGGAGAAAAAGGAAGTTCTCCCTGGCTGACTGGGTTGCTGCCCTCAGCTGAGCGGCAGGGGCAGCAGAGGCAATGGCTGTCCCTCGGAAGGCACAGAAGTCACAGCACAGATGCTTAAGTCAGTGGTTCATTGAAACCTACCTGACCCACCTGGTCACAGTTTCAGAACTGCAAGAAACGGGGGAAAGAAATGCTCTGTGCTCTATTTTTGAAGTGGAAAGTTGGGTACAAGGGCCAAGCACTAGGATGGGTATTTAAGTTCTGGCTCAAATCACAAAGACCGATCTCGATTTAAAGCCGTTTCCACCCTTTGTCACATCCAGATGACTTCCAGGTTTTTCTATGAATTTAAAAATAAAAAGCATTTATTAGCTTCAATTTCTTTATTCCATATGGAAAATAAAAGGAAAGAACCAGAAACGACCTGATTGTGATCAGATACATTGTTATACCAACAAAATACAATGTTGATCTTAGAAGAATGCTTTGATTGACACATGTTGACCAAGAAAGATGATTGTAGCAAAAATAAAAAGTATGTGATAATCTTGACTTAATTTTTTAAAAAACTTTTGAGATAGAGTGTCCACGTGCAGCTCATGATGGTCTCAAATTTGCTGTGTGGCCCTGGCTGATCTCAAGCTTGCAATTCTTCTGCCTCGCTCTGCTGCATTCTAGACTTATAGACATGCCCATCATCCCCACCTCCAGCATCTTGTCATTTTTGTAACAAGAAAAGAGCTGTCTATGTAGCTATATCTTTATACCAGTGGAGAAGAGCCACAGTAGAATTCACACACTTAAAATGATAGTGGAGTCAGGCGGTGGTGGCGCATGCTGAGCAAGACCCTGTCTCAACAATTAGAAATTTAAAAAGGGTTAGGAATGTAGCTTATGTTTAGCATTAATAAATCCCCAGTACTGCCAAAATGATGATGATAAAGAAGAAGATGATGATAATGAAGAAGAAGAAGATGATGAAAGTAACATTAAAGGGACAAGAATGAGGTTGTTGTCATTTTCTTTAATTTTGTATTTGTAATTTATTTAATTTTTAGGTAAAGGCATTCCTGTTTATTCAGTTTAAAATGAATACATAATAGTAATGTGTCCAAATACACTGATGGGTATAAAAGACCAGGAATAGAAACTGGAAGGGTATACAATATCATGCATTACTTAATTGTTACTAAATTCAAAGGAATGACATATTCTCACCAGAATTTTTTTTTAAAGAAGTTGACATTATTTTGTAAAAAATCAGACTAGAAGATTAGTAGAAGATCAGTGGCTTTTTTTGTAGACAAAGATTAGAAAACTGGCCCATCTGATTAAAAATAAAGTAAAATTTTCTCTTCCAAAAAGATGCATTTCAGATAGTTGATAAGTGTCGTACAAAAGTTAGTGACCAATACAGGCTGGCGACAACCAGTGGCAACCAGGGTTTGAGGGCTCAGAACAGACAATGCCAACATCGTGGTGGACCAGGTAAGACTTTCAGCCCCATTTAGTAGTCTCAACATGAGAGAAAAACAAACAAACAAAACAAAATTGACAGAAGCAACTGAAAATACCTTATCTAGATTAGAAATCCAAAAGCATCAGTCTTGAATATCTCTACTTGGAGCCACTCTGAAAGTTCTTTCTCATTTGTAGTAAAGAAGTCACTTAGCCACAAAATAACCACACAGAAACTGTATTAATTAAATCACTCCTTGGCCCATTAGTTTAGCTTCTTATTGGCTAACTCTTATATTAATTTAATCCATTTCTATTAATCTGTATATTGCCATGTGGCTGTGGCTTACTGGGCAAAGTTCCCAGCATCTGTCTCCGGCATTTCCATGGCTTCCCTCTCACTCTGCCCTTCTTTCTCCCAGCATTCAGCCTAGCTTTCCCTGCCTACCTACGTTCTATAGGTCCAAAGCAGTTTCTTTATTCATTAATCACAGCACACAGAGAGGACTCCCACATCACCTCCCCTTTTCTGTTTAAATAAGAAGGAAGGTTTTAATGTTAACATAGTAAAATTACATATAACAAAACAGGTATCAAACAAGAATTACAGATACAATATTTATATCTAAGTTATCTTTTATCTTAACTAAGGAAAAACTATAACTATAAATTCTTCAACTGCATGAAAGACTCCAGAAGGATATAATATTAAAGTAATAGTAAACAGGAAGTACATTGTAAGCAACTTCCAAAACACTAGAAATGACAGAGACATCTTGCTGCCTGGATAGTCACACAAAGTTTTCTGTACCGTTAGGACATACATATTCAGCCTACTGGCCCATAGTATCCAGCAGACTTTTTTATGAAGCAGGAGATTTTAAAGACAGTTCCACCTATATTGGCAGTTTGTCAGTCACTTTCTTCTGTGTCCTGCAGAATGTCTCACAGACTCTTTCATGTAGCAGGAACCCCAAAGGATCATCTCACCTTTAGGCAAGTTCAGCACTTATTTCTCTGTGGGTCCTAAATGTTTAGTTCATCAAGCAGTCCAGACAAAATAGTTTCTTGCCCAAATGGCTAACCTAGGCCTTAAGGAGCCTCTTTGGTGCCCATCATCCTCCTGAAGTAGCTTGGTGCTGCCAGGAACAGATGTGTCTCACTGTCATGAAAAGTCTTAAGTTTTTAAACATTTTAAATGCCATATTCTGAAGGTCTCTGAAAGATTTGAAGAATACCTATCTAACTGAAATATCTCTATGAATCTATAAAATCTAACTAACATGACTACAAGCTTAACTATTATAGATGAGCATCTATTAATTTATATTTCTGAATTATACATTACATGTTAAAATGAGCTATAAAAACACAATACCTTTTGTATTATTTTGTTTTTTATTGATTTTTTAAAAAATTTTTATTGATTTTTAATGAGCTCTACATTTTTCTCTGCTCCCCTCCCAGCCTCTCCCTTCCCCTTCAACCCTATCCCAAAGTCCATATGCTCCCAATTTACTCAGGAGATCTTGTCTTTTTTTCCATCCCAAGTAGATTAGATTTATGTATGTCTCTCTTAGGGTCCTCATTGTTGTCTAAATTCTCTGAAATTGTGATTTGTGGGCTGGTTTTCTTTGTTTTATGTCTAAAACCACTTATGAGTGAGTGGATGTGATAATTGTCTTTCTGGGTCTGGATTACCTCACTCGAAATGAGCATCCATTTGCTTGCAAAATTCAAGATGTTGTTAATTTTTTCTGCTGTGTAGCATTCCATTGTGTAAATGTACTACATTTTCCTTATCCATTCTTCAGTTGAAGGTCATTTAGGTTGTTTCCGGGTTCTGACTATGATAAACAATGCTGCTATGAACATAGTTGAGCACATGGCCTTGTGGTACAATTGAGCATCCTTTGGATATATACCCAAAAGTGGTATTACTGGGTCTTGAGGAAGGTTGTTTCCTAATTTTCTGAGAAATCGCCACACTGACATCCAAAGGGTCTGTACCAGCTTGCATTCCCACCAGCAATGGAGGAGTGTTCCCTTTACCCCACAACCTCTCCAGCATAAGTTGTCATCAGTGTTTTTGATCTTGGCCATTCTTACAGGTATAAGATGGAATCTCAGAGTTGTTTTGATTTGCATTTCTCTGATGACTAAAGATGTTGAACATTTCCTTAAGTGTCTTTCAGCCATTTTAGATTCCTCTGTTGAAAGTTCTCTGTTTAGGTCTGTACTTCATTTTTTTTATTGGATTACTTGTTCTTTTGATGACCAATTTCTTGAGTTCTTTGTATATTTTGGAGATCAGACCTCTGTCTGATGTGGGGTTAGTGAAGATCTTTTCCCATTCTGTAGGCTGTCATTTTGTCTTGTTGACCGTGTTGTTTATCTTAGAGAAGCTTTTCAGTTTCAAGAGGTCCCATTTATTAGTTTTTCTCTCATTGTCTGTGCTGCTGAGGTTATATTTAGGAAGTGGTTCCATGTACCAATGCATTCAAGTGTACTTCCCACTTTCTCTTCTATAAGGTTCAGTGTAGATGGCTTTATCTTGATGTCTTTGATCCATTTGGACATGAGTTTTGTGCATGGTGATAGATATGGGTCTATTTACATTCTTCTACATGTTGATATCCAGTTATGCCAGCACCATTTGTTAAATATGTTTTCTTTTTTTTTCATTTGATGCTTTTTTTCTTCTTTGTCAAAAATCAGGTGTTCGAAGGTGTGTAGATTAACATCTGGGTCCTCGATTCAGTTTTATTGGTCCTCCTGTCTGTCTTTATGCCAATACCAGGCTGTTTTCAGTACGATAGCTCTGTAGTAGAGTTTGAAGTCAGGGATCATGATGCCTCCAGAAGTTCTTTTATTATACAGGATTGTTTTGGGTATCCTGGGTTTTTTGCTTTTCCATATGAAGTTGAGTACCGTACTTTCAAGGTATGTGAAGAATTATGCTGGGATTTTGATGGGCATTGCATTGAATCTGTAGATTGCTTTTGGTAAGATTGCCATTTTTACTATGTTAATTCTACCTACCCAAGAGCATGGGAGATCTTTCCACTTTCTGGTGTCTTCTTCAATTTCTTTCTTCAAAGATTTAAAATTCTTGTCATACAAGTCTTCCATTTGTTTGGTTAGAGTTACTCTGAGACATTTTATGCTATTTGTGATATGCTCTTATTTCTTTTTCAGCCCTTTTATCATCTGTATACAGGAAGGCTACTGATTTTTTTGAATTAATCTTATATCCTTGTAATCAGTAATGTAATCAAAATACATTACTCAAAATGTTTATGAGTTGTAGAAGTTCCTTGGTAGAATTTTTGAGATCACTTGTGTAAACTATCATATCATCAGCAAACAGTGAGAGTTTGACTTCTTTTCCAATTTGTATCCCCTTGATCTCCTTTTTTTGTCTTATTGCTCTAGCTATGACCTCAAGAACTATATTGAATAGGTATGGAGAGAGTGGACAACCTTGTCTTGTTCCTGATTTCAGTGGGATTGCTGGGCGCTGCACTCTATTTAGTTTGATGCTGGCTGTTGGCTTGCTGTATATTGCCTTTATTATGTTTAGATATGTTCCTTTTATCCCTTCTCTCTCCAAGTCCTTTATCATGAAGGGATGTTGTATTTTGTTGAATGCTTTTTCAGCATCTAATGAGATGATTATATGGTTATTAGTTTTTAGTTTTTTTATATGGTGGTGTACGTTGAAAGATTTTTGTATCTTGAACCATCCCTGCATTTCTGGAATGAAGCCAACTTGATCATGATGAATGATGGTTCTGATGTCTTATTGGATTCGATTTGGCAGTATTTTATTTGGTACTTTTGTGTCAATGTTCATAAGTGAGATTGGTCTGAAATTCTCTTTCTTAGTAATGTCTTTCTGTGTTTGGGTTTCAGGGTAATTGTAGCCCCATGAAAAGAGTTTGACAATGTTTCTTCTGTTTCTATTGTGTGAAATAATTTGAGGAGTTTTGGTATAGTTCTTCTTTGAAAGTCTTGTAGAATTCTGAGATGAAACCATCTGGTCCTGGGCTTCTTTTTATTTTTATTTTTTGGTTGGGAGACTTTTGATGACTGTCTTCTACTTCTTCAGCAGTTATAGGTCTGTTTAATTTGCTTAGCTGGTCTTGATTTAATTTTGGTAAGTGATATTTATCCAGAAAGTTGTCCATTTCCTTTAATATTTCCAATTTCAAAATATGACCTGATGATTCTCTGTATTTACTCCGTGTCTGTTGTTTTGTCCCCCTTTTCATCTATGATTTTGTTAATTTGGATGTTCTCTCTCTGCCTTTTGTTTAGTTTAGATAAAGGTTTGTCTATTTTGTTAATTTTCTTGAAGAACCAACTCTTTGTCTCATTGATTCTTTGTATTGTTTTCTTTGTTTCTATTTTGTTGATTTCAGCTCGCAATTTGATTATTTCCTGCCATCTAGTTCTCTTGGATGAGTTTGCTTCTTTTTGTTCTAAAGTTTTCAAATGTTCTGTTAATTCACTAGTGTGGGATTTGTCCAGCTTCTTTATGTAGGCATTTAGTGCTGTGAACTTACCTCTTAACACTGCTTTCATTGTGTCCCATAAATTTGGGTATGTTGTATGGTCATTTTCATTGAATTTTAGTAAGTCTTTAATATCTGCCTTTATTTCTTCCTTGACCCATTGATGATTCAGGTGAGCACTGTTTAATTTTCATGTGTTTGTGGGCTTTCTGAAATTAGTATTGTTGTTGACTTCTAATTTTAAACCATGGAGATCTGATAAGATACATGGGGTTATTCCAATTTTTTTTGTATTTGTTTAGGTTTGTTTTGTTACTGAGTATTTGGTCAATTTTTGAGAAGGTTCCATTGAAAGACCAGGATAAAATCCAGACCCCTCTAGCAGAAAGAATAGAGCCAAAAATATAGGTTAGCTGCTTCATTGACTCTGTTGCAGGAACTAGCTGACCATAAAGTTAGATTATAATCTTGAGAATAATCTTGAGAAACGGGGAGTTACCCCTTGTGATTATCACTGTTATTTTCAGAATTTTCCAATGATGCCCTCCCTACCCCCTTTGGGTTGTGGTTTCGTTTCTTCCCTTAAATACCCCCTCTCCCAGCTACTTGGGGCTGAACTCCTCCCCTGCGTGGGATGAGTCTCGGCCCCAGAGCTCTTGTTCCTGTCAATAAACCTCGTGTGATTGCAGCAAGGATGGTCTCTCATGAGTTCTTGGGGAGTCGTGTTATCCCGAGATTTGAGTGAGAGTCTCCCCACTCCAGGGGTCTTTCACCATGAGGTGCTGAGAAGAAGGTATTTTTTTATGTTTGGATGGAATATTCTATAGATGTCTGTTACATCCATTTGAGTCATAACATCTGTTAGTTCCCTTATTTCTTTGTTCATATTTTGTCTGACTGACCTGTTCAGTGGTAACAGTCAAGTGTTGAAGTCTTCCATTATTAGTGTGTGGAGTTTAATGTATGATTTAAGCTTTAGAAGTGTTTCTTTTACATAGGAGGGTGCCCTTGTATTTGGGGAATAGATGTTCAGTACTGAGATTTTCTCTTGATGTATTTTTTCTGTGACTAATATGAAATGACCTTCTTTGTCACTTTTGATTGATTTTAGACAAACACAATACCTTAATCATGATCAGAAATACATATAACAAAATTGACCTTAAATTTGTATCAATAAACTAAGATCTACACCAATGTAAATTATATATCTATATCATATCCCCCTTTAAATGTAAACAAACATTTATAGACAATATTTGGGAATATGAGCTTAATTTTCTCCATACTGCTTCCTGATGATTGTTGGGTGTAGTAATTTTGGGGAGTATTTATGGCGACTCTTGTTCCATCAAACCACACTAGTCTGGAAGCAATCCACAGGTCCTCATCATCTGTGAAAACAAGAGAAGAACCTCTTTTCCAAAGCAACATATCCTTAGACCCAAATTTGGAAATCATGATACCTTTATAATATACATGCTAGTTTGACTTAGCAGCCCATTCAATGAGATATCTCTCTGTACTTAGCTTATTCACAGTCAAAAATTTAAAGACTTTAATATATATAATCCAGACTCTCTGTGAATTTTTCATTTTTACATGGCTTATTTTTCTTTATTCTTTTTAATCTATTACTATCTGTACTCTGTCTCTTTAAAGACTTTACCCTTTTTAAAAAAGTATTAACTTTATTTTATAATTCTCTATACTCTTTTTCTTCTCTCTTCTAAGCCTACGTACATTTATCCAACACTATGACTCCTCTGGATTTGTCTTTATTGCATATCTGTAATTCTTTACTGTCCAGGAGCACTTTTTAATATGCTAAGCATTTCTTAAAATTTAAGCTGCACTATTACTATGGTATATATGGTACTGTCTGCTTGTTCACCTAGTCCCCCATGGTGGAGCCACTGGCACCTCTGAGAATCATGCACACAGCCCCATTCTCAGGCACATAGCCAGTCCATGTCACCATTAAGCATGCTGCAGCAGTTTGCTCACAAACCCCAACCAAATGCTCAGTCTCCTGAAAGAGCCAGTGGTCACACTGGCAGCACGGCCCAGAAAGCAACATTTTAAAATGGCATGGCTTTTTTTCTGCTACAGCTGAGTCAGGAAAACTCTCTTAAAGGAGCTGTGGCACTCTGCAGTAAACAGCAAGAAACTGTGTTAAACTCTGAATTTTTGTGTCTAGAATTAAGATCTCTCAGGTTTTTAAGTGGATTTTAGTTTGCCACATTGGCGCCAATCTGTAGTAAGGAGGTCACTTGTTTGTCCTGGCCACTTAGCGCTGAAATAATCACACAGAAACTGCATTAATTAAATCACTGCTTGGCCCATTAATTTTAGCTTCTTATTGGATAATTTTTATATTAATTTAACCCATTTCTATTAATCTGTATATGGCCACGTGGCTGTGGCTTACCAAGTAAAGTTCCCAGTGTCTGTCTCCAGCAGCTCCATGTCTTCTCTCTGACTCTGCCCTTCTTTCTACCAGCATTCAGCCTAGCTTTCCCTGCCTAGCTAAGTTCTGCCTTGCTATAGGTCCAAAGCAGTTTCTTTATTCATTAATGGTAATCACAGCACACAGAGGAGACTCCCACATCACTCATTTTTCCTTAAAAGAAAAAAAAAGCAGCAGGCTTTCTAGTAAAAGTCAACTGTCTGTACTAAAATTAAGAATGTCTGGTTGGTGAAAAATCTCCCTAAATATACAAAGTCCTAATCTAAGGGATTTTGTTGTTGTTGTTGTTGTTAGCAATTGCCCAGAAATGGATAAGCAATTCTTCAAGGAAAAAAAAACACATAAATGGAAGTTTTGCAAGAAAGTGAGAGCATCTTACAGAGAGAGACGGGGGAGCAGGCATATCAGTGAGTTCAAGGCCAGCCTGGACTACAGAGCAAGTTCCAGGACTACACAGAGAAACCATGTCAATAAAGGAATGTTAAGATATGTGGCACTTTATATGAAATGGCCTGGCACTATCAGAAAGGTCAGCAACACCAAATGCTGGTGGGGGTACAGAAAGAGAAGAAGAAAAATCTAGAAAACAAGAAAAATGAACCTGCATAACCCACAGTCCCATCCTAGACACGTACAGCAGAGACCTACCCCTGAAAGGGATGTTTGCTATGGCCTGAAATGTGGTCCCAAGGAGCTGGAGGCTCAGACATCCTCCACTTAAGGCATCGTGTGTGTAAAATTCATCTGATGCCATTATAGAGCACCCCGGTAACAGATCAGAGCAACGAAAGATCTAGAAGGCACCCGGCTAGATAATCACTCATATTGAGTGAAGACAGAATGTCTACTGAATAACATCATCTAGGTACAGTAAAAAGCATACACACTCAGAAATGTATCTTATAATGACATTCATATTCAAAGACATATATACATTCAATGGATGCTAACAGGAGAGAAAGCATGAAGTACAGAGGACCACAAAACTAAAGAAGTGTGTGCTTGGGTGAGACTTGAATGTAGATGCCAGGAGGTGTGTACCAGTTATTGGCTGGCATCCTAGAAGAATGGGTATACAGGGTTGCAGACACAGCTACCGTTATCCATATAATATTACCCTGCTTGTTCACCAGGTCCTCCGATTTGCTATATGTGTCCCTCCCTTGCTTATTCCCCTGTATCTGAGGCTCCCCATCAGGGAATGGAGGAGCAAGCTACGTTCCTAGGCCCCAAGTGAGAATTAAAGTAACCCTTGGCACCAGTGTGGCACCCAAATGCAACTTTCATTCAGTCCAACTCACTCAATATGTGCAAAGTTTCGTAGAACAGGGATTTGATGAAGCAAAAGGCAATAGCGGAGGGGAAATAGTAGGGAACTGAGATCCCTTCTCTCTGTTCCAGGGGCTACCACACACTGCACAAGCAAGCCTACACCGCCACAGGTTGCCTAAGGCAGCCGCAGCCACACAACTACCAAGCCATTAACTGCTTAAACCTGGGATCAACAAGAGACAGGTCAAAGGTCACACCTTGGTTTTACCTCAACTTCATAAATTCTTAGCATGTGTGTGCCATTTTTTAAAAGAAGATTGTGACCCGTAAAGGGAAATGGAGAAAATTAGCCTTTATTAAACACATCAGTCAGAGACCCACTGTTTCTAAATTGTTTTCCCAAATTTGAATCATGCACAAATACATATTTACAAAAGTAGTTCCTACTAATGCATATATTTAGTTAGCTTTCCCGCCCTTAATTAATCATTTAGACCCATATTAAGGAAAGCCTTGCTATATGGCCTTCGTTGAAATAAATCGTGTTTTTTTTTTTATGCAGCTGACCCGATTGTTTGGCGCTACTATAGGTCATGTCATTAATCCCTGATTGTGGGGTATCCAGCGTACTTCCAGCTACCCACAGTATAAGTAGTTAAAACACACACACACACACACACACACACACACACACAATTTGTTTGCTCAGGACAAATATATTTTTCCATGCCAAACGCAGATGTGCAATCCCCAAGCCAAAGAGAATGAACTTGATCCATATTTTCAAGTTGACCTTCTACAAAGTGTGGTCTGTTTGATTGATTCCTTTTGTTATTGTTTTTAATAACATCCCACTCCCACCGATGACGTGGTCAAAGATTTCCACCTAACTTAGATCCTGGGGATCCCACAGTGCAGCCCAGGGGACCCCTTCCTTAGGGCCGTGCAGGGCTTTCCCTGTGTTTCTGAAGGAAGGCAAGAGACCCGGCGTTCTGCCTGGACCACCGAGCTGGGACAGCTGAGTTCGCCGCAGGTCAGGTTGCAGTTGGGCCGGGCCGGGCGTAGGCGGGCGGCCCGGGGCGGGGCAGCTTGGCCGGTCCCTCCCCTGTAGCCGCGTCCCCGCCGGTCCTGCAGACGTGGCGGGGCGGGACCCGGGACTCCGGCGCGCACTCGGCGGCCAAGCGGTAAGAGCCCGGGGCACCTTCTCCCCATCCCTTCCCGGACGGGCGGGAACCCGAGCGCCGCGACCCCTGTCCTCTTTGGGTTGCGAGAAGCCTGCCGCGGAGAAGTGGTCCAGAGAAACCGCTTGCTTGGGGACGAAGGTCGGGGGAGACGCGGGCGGCGCGGCCGAGGGCCTTGCGTGGGTGCGGGCGTGTGAGTGTGTGTGTGTGAGTGTGTGTCGCTCCGTGTCCACGCTCATGCACACACCCACACGCCCGCACGCCGGGTCTGCACCCTCGTCCCGCCTGGAGCTCCGAGGAGCCGGCTGCTGGAGTCTTGGCACAAGCCAGTCTGAAAAGTTTCCCCAAGTGTCCCAAGTCGGGGAGCGAGCGGTGGGGTCTTCCCAGGGCGAAACACTGAGTGATCCCGTCCCTGCAAGGCAAAGGCCTCCATCCCTAGGGTGTGCCTGCCCTTGCCCTTGGAAAACCGAGCTAAGGCCTTGGCCTCCATCCTGGTCCATCACCCCTCCCCAGCGTGCCCCCAGCATGCCTTCTCTCCTGCCGAAGCAACATCCTGGGTTCTCCTCTTGGGTTCCCTCTTCCCCACCCCAAATGCAGTCCTTCTACCCAGCCGGCTTGTCTTCTCCAAGGAATCTGGTGAGTATTTCTCAGTCGTCAGTCAGCGCCAGGATTCCACCGGCTTTTCTTAAAGGAGGACTTTCTGCAGGTTGTGGGAGCATTATCTCGGCCCTACCAATAGTTTCCACCCTGAACCTCTTGATTGAAGCAGATGGCTTTTTAAATCAGCACTCCTTGAACTCCTCCCTGCGACTCCCCAGCTCAAGGGTCATCCGGAGAGGCCTCCCCACACTCTGGGCTTCCTAGAGACTCCTTCCTCCCCAAGGTTCTCTCCTTCATCTATTAATCCTGAGATGTTCTGATTAACTTCTTACATTGAAAGCCGTCGGTGAAGGAATGAAGGGTGAAATTTGGAGCACAAGTGAGCCCCTGTAGAAGGAATTCGAAGGGGGGAGGGGAACCTCCCTGAATTTCGGGGATTCAGAGTGTAAGTAGCTATTTCTTTCATCAGACCAGGCTTATGTGAAACATCACTTCTTTTAAATCAATATCAATATTTCAGTCCAGTAACTATTTGTGGGTCAGAATGAAGCAAGGTCCTGTGCATCACAGCAAGGCCTGAAGGGAAGACATAGGAGAGACTTCTAAAGGCAATAGAGAAGTCTGTGAATGTCTCAGGACAGAGACAGAGGAACGGTTCATTGTTGGGAGGGTGTGGAGTATACAAAGAGCAATTCGAAGGGTGACATTAGATGTTGGGTAGCTAAGGGACTGGGAATTAGCTTGACAGGATGACATCAGTGGCGGCAGCCAGCCTGAAGGTTAAGGAGCAGTGTGAGTAGGGAGGGCCAGTGTGTGAAGTCAGAAGTGCAAGAAGTGTTGAGGTGCAAGAGATAGGGTGGTCTTAGATCATGAAGGGCCACAGAATACCCGTAGTGGGGTGTGGAGGGGGTGGGGGGTATTTGGCCTGCATACATAATCTGTGGGCCTTGTACATGCAGTGCCCATGGAGGCCAGAAGGTGGCACTGGATCCCCTGGGGCTGGACTTACAGAGGGTTGTGAGCTGCTATGTGGGTGCTGGGAATCCACCCCTCCCGGAGACCTCTGGAAGGGCAGCCAGTGCTCTTAAGCACTGAGCCATCTCTCCAGCCCCGCTTGATTTTTAAGTCAAGCAAATATAGGTCTCCTCTCTGGTTCAGAAAATGCCTGTCAAGTGTAGAGACAGGCCTAGGGGCTCAGAGCCTGTGTGTACTGTGAAAACAGGACAGGTCTGGGAGCCTCTCCTCTGTAGGTTCGCCCCATTATTCTCTGAGCCCCACTTTTGTGAAGTGAGGGAGGCCACCTGGGACAGAGTATCATGTTACCACATTTGCATCTCACTGAGTGAACTCATTCAGACAATAAGCCACCTACTGTCCTTTCAGGACAGTTTAATACCAAGTAAAAGAATGGACTGATGCAAAATGGCGTGAGGAAGTTGGAGCATTACTTTGAATAAATTTAGATTTATGAAAACCTTAAAACCCTGCCCTGAGTTTTCTCTGCAGTCAGGACTTGGGAACAAAGTTTCCAGATCATGTTATCCGCTCCAGCTTCACAGAAGAAGGAGCAGGAAGCCCCGTGCGAATGAGCAAATGCTGTTTGCCTACAAAGAGACACTGCAGTCAGACCCAGGCCACTGCCTAGCCCTTCCCACTTCAGAATGTACCTCCCTGTTCCTCCATGCAGCCACGCACGTGTTGTCTCAGCCACACAGACGTGCACCCTGACTGTCGGGAGCTCATTTCTCATCCTAGGTATTTGTACTCACTCCCACCCGCCTGAACACTTATGCCAAGCCGGGGTCACGATTCTCCCTTGCGCTAGTTCAGGGATATTGTTTATTTATTAGGCTATTTTACTTATTTTCTTTCCATCTTTCCTTTCTAATTTTAATTTGATTTTCTTTTTCTCAGTGCTAGAAATCAAACCCAGTGCCTTGTACGAGCTGGGCAAGCACTCCGCACTGAGCCACCCTCCGTCCCTGCTGGCTTTTTAATGGGTTTGTTTTAGCCCCTGGCACCTTTCTAGCCCCGAGCCTTCTGCCCTCACTTGGGGTGCTGTGATATAGCTGCTCCGATGGGCCCAGGAGCATTTTAGGTGATGAATAAATTTGCTCATGAAAAACTTAACTTATTCCCACCCTACAAAGACTTCATTATGTGTCCCCCTTCCTCTCCTTGGAGCTTCCTGAAGCAGCCTCCTTGTTTCTGTGGGTCAAAGCCACGGACATGGATGGCTGCGGAGATCAGTGTTCCAAATGAAAATCCGAAGAGACTTCGGAACTGTGCAGATAGGAAGTGTTGTACCTCTCCGGGACACATGGCCCTCGCTACAGCTGTGTCCTGTGAGCCTAACAAGTCCCTGCTCAGAAACAGCTGTCCTTTTAGAGCACAGTTTCAGCTAGCTTCAGGCTTCGGAGTTCTGCAGTCAGCTAGGAGCTCTAGAAAAACGCGACTCCAAAGGACCCTGGGCTGCTGACTTGATATAATCTTAGGCCCTGGGCGTGGAAGGACAGGGAACACTAGTGCGTTACTTCTGCCCGGAGCACATGTCTTAAGGACTTGCTATGTCACGTAGAAATGGATTTCTACCTTTATGCAATTTGACATTCCCTAAAGCATACGTCCAAGAGGATTGCGGCTGAGATCTCTCAAAGGATAGACACCCAGTGGTAAACTTTGAATGCTTACTAAAGACCTCTGGATATTGTGTCTCTGGACAGAGCAACATAGGTATTAGCCAGTGAGCATGCAGGTCATATGACATTATGTCACAGTATGTTAGAATATCTGTAAGTGTTATAATAGCATAATTAAGACAAATCACAAGAGTGATCCGTTGTGGTTTTCATTTGCCCATTAATGTTTATCATGGCCACATTTGTTCTCATATTCCTGCTTACAGAAAAGTTACAATTACTGTACATGGTGATACACGCCTTTAATCCCAGCACTTGGGAGGCTGAAGCAGGCAGATTGCTGTGAGTTTGAGGCCAGCCTGGTCTACATAGTAAGTTCTAGGCCAGTCTACGTAGTAAGACGCTATTTTGAAAAGAAAGAAAGAAAGGGGAAAGAAAAAGCTAAAGAAAACTAATTGGTGCTTCTTAAAGATCCAGACCAATAATAGGGGTGTTCAAATTGGTTTATGAAGAAATAAAGGTCTCAGATAAAGCCTGTGACCAGCTATAGTTGAAAAGAAAGAAAGAAAGAAACAAACAAACAAAAAACAGAGATAAAGAGAATGTTCGTGTGTGGATGTGCTGTTTCTTCGTGAAAGATTGTCTCTAGAAGATTGGGCAAGAAGGCAAGGGTAAGGAAGAGAAATCTTCAGGCGCCCAGGTCCAGGGCTAGTGTCCTCTGTGCTGGGCTCAACTGGATTTCCAGCGCAGTTTCTTTGCAGCCTCGTGGTCTGTGTTGCGTCTGCAGTGATTTGCCATTACAGAGAAGCAGTAACTGCATGTGAATAGGAAGGTTCATCTATGGTCAATAAAACTTTATTTACCCGGGCAGGGCAGGGCGAAGGGCAAGACTGGAGCAGCAAGTTGTACTTTGGCAGCCTCTTACCCTAGGCCAGGCCCAACTCAGGAAATTTTCTTTACCAGCTTCTAAATGACAATACCTTTTCAAGTGTCCCCTGCTAGCCAGTTCCATTCTATTCTGCGCCTGTGACCCAACACAACAGCTCTTCAGTGGCCTTGAGTCGTCTTTACTGCTTCAGTGAGGCTTTGGACAGACTCCTTGACTTCACACACTAGCCAGAGCAAAGCGGATAACCTTTGCCTTTCCCATCTGTAGTCTTGCTCACAGGAGTGCTGAAGTCCCAGAACATAGTTTGGCTTAAAAAGAGATATCCTAATTTAATTTTAGAGTTTATATTTAAAATCCAGTTTTCTTGCAAGGCTTGTGTGCTCACAGCTTAGCCCTTAACGTGGCACTAAAGGGAGGTGGGAACTTGAGAAGTGGGGCCCAGTAGAAGGAATTCCAGGCATTGGGAGTGTGCTCTTGAAGGAGAGAGTGAGACCTCAGTTCTTCTGTTTTGCTTCCTGACTATGAAGTGAGAGGCTCTGGCCACCAAGTGACATCCATTATTGTTATGCTGTGTGACTTCACTCAGAAGTTAGGGACTAAGCAGGCATAGACTAAACCCTCCCAAGATGCGAGTCAAAATCTTTCATCTTCATAGGCTGACTCTCTCTGGCACTGGCTGTATTGACAGAACACAGCTGAAAAGGAACATCTCATCAGAGTCATTTGAAACCACCTGCCATAATAAGAGCACCGGCATTTTCTACACAACCTTAAGTGTTGAGCATATTTCTTGAGCTTCCCAATATATGCAGAAAACACACACGTAAAATATTTTTGAAAAATCAAGATCTTCATTGAATTTACAATGTAAGAACAATGCCTCGAGTAACTTTAATCAGATAGTTCTGATTGCCCAAGATGCAGTAGAAGCAAAGCACTCCCTGAATAAGAAGAAACGTTAAATCTATTTGGGAGACACAAGGAAGGAAGGATGTGATTGTTTTACCTGGACTTTAAAAATATAAGCAAAACAATACATTTACCCAATTCAGAGAGAATAAACACTTAACAGACTTCTTATCTGATCGATCAGCCATTACGAAAGCCCATAGCGTCATGCATGCCCCAATAGACATTTGTTTTGCCTGTGCTGCCCAGCGGTAACTACATACAGCTCACCTGGCCTTTGGTGAGTCAATGCTGCTCTGGCAACCAGGCTACTCTAGGCCCGGTTAAACCAGATACATTTAATTCATTCCAAGTGAACAGTAGTGTCTTCAACCCTGGGGTTTGGTGAAAGAGAAGAGCACAGCCCTTCACGTGCGCTGGTGCCTCTCTCATCGTTTTTGGGACTTACAGCGTTGGTGAAGGGTACGTCTTCTGGACCCTCCCATCGTGGAGGATTAGGCATTAATAGCCAGCTGCAGTCTGTCGTGAATGTGTCTGCAGATCGTAGTGTCTCATTTCATGTTTGGAAAGGTATAGTGGGAGCCAATCCTAATGGGATCAGTGTGCCGGTCCTCAGATGCCAGTAGGGATGTGGCTGCACCTCAGTGGGGCTAGGAATAGGGAGGCTCTGAGATGTAGACAGCAAAGCTGTGCAATTAGGAGGCAAAGAATGTGGATTTGGGGAATAGCCAAAGGGGAGAAGGAAAACCCAAGGGTGAAATCACAGCAGGCCCGCAATGAGGTTCTGGCGGTGAATAAGTAGGAAAGTAGGCATGGCTTCTGAACACTGAAGGCTCTGATGGGGTTCAATCTCAAGGTCACACATTTCTCAAACTGTAATTCTGTCAGCTACTGAAGGCGTGCCCTCTAAGCCTCAGTTTTCTGGTCTGGAAAATGGAGCTCAGTGTATCTAATTCACAGAAAACAATACATTTGCATGCCCTGGCTACTGTAAGCTCTCAGTAAATCATAGCTCTGGATGTTTTATATTCTCTTTCTTAATTTAAAATTTATTAAAATTTTATGCGCGAGGATTTTATTTACATTTCCACCATCATCACCCCCTCCAACTCCTCCCATGTTCCCCATTGCCTCAAAATTAATGACCTCATCTTTAATGATTATTACATATATGTGTGTGTATATGTGTGTAACTATGGATACATATGTGTATATATGAAAACGCATTTAGTGCTGCTCATATGTGTATTTGTTTATGGCTGACTGTTTGGGCTTAGGTAACCTCAGCAGTCATTAGTCACCTGTAGCTCTTCATTTAGGGGTGGAGCCCTGTGAGATTGCTCCCACCCACTTCAGCTTGTCAGCTGGTGTTGTCGTTAGGCAGGTCTTGTTAAGTTTCATGGGTGCAGCTTTGCTAAGGTATGGAAGACACCATCTCACAGCAGACGTCCTGGTCCTGTGGATCTTACGATCTTTCTGTCCTCTCTTCCACGGTGTCCCTGAGCCTTAGGTGTAAGAGTTATGCTGTAAATGCCTTGGCTGGGGTCAGGCACCCCATAGACCGGTTTTGGCTTTCTGAAATGATCTTCATCTGCTGCGAATAAGCTGCCGTGATGAAGGGCAGGAGCTACTTACCTGTGGACAGAAGGAGAAGGATTTAGAACGCAGCTGGAAATTGGCCTGGTTTAGGAAAATGGCAGTGGTGGTGTTCTTTAGGGTCTGTGTCTTCAATATGTATTCTTAAGAGGGTGAAGCTTTCCTGGACAATAGCACTGAGATTTTAAGCCTGTTATTGGTGGAAATATAGGATTTGTTGTGAGAAACACATAAAACAAAGAGGCCTGCCGTTAAGAATAAGACATGGACAGAGAATCAGTTGGCTACTAGAATTATTTATCTGGCCATAGACCTTTCTCTTTGTCAGCATATTTACTTATAATTCACAAATCATAAAATTTGCACTGGTTTTAGGCATTCTGGTCAGTGTTTTTTGGTATATTAGCACACCTTTACAACCAGTGCCACTACTCTTGTCCCCTCCAAGAGAACCCTTCATCAGCTGTCACTTCTCGCTCCCCTTTCTATGAGCCTCTGAAACCATCGCTCGCCTATTCCATGTCTGTGGAATGGGGGCAGGAGTTTGAGAGCCACAACAAGCTCTTACCTGTCACAAAGGACAGTGGAGCCATGTGTGTCTGTAAGTCCTTCTTGCGTGTATTTGATGACTCCGCAAAACTAATAGCACTTTTTAAACAAGTTCACAGATACATTTTTTATTCTTCAAAGAAAAATTCATTCATTCTTTTGTTCGTTCTTTCATTCTTTCTTTTGTTTGTTGTGGTGGCTTCCCACTTGTAACAATTCACTTGTGGAGTCAGAGGACCACTTGGCAGGAGTGGGTTCTCTCTTTCCACCATGTGGGTCTGGGATAAAACTCAGGTGGTTACCAGCCATTCTGTGTTCTTTTCTTATTTTTTTGTTTTGGTTTGTTTGTTTGTTTGTTTTGAGACATGGTGTATCTATTGGCAGCCCAGGCTGGCCTCAAAATCATCTTTGAGATCAGAAAACCAAGGCTTAAAAGGTACACTTTCAGTAAGTGATAAGATGGATGTTTGAACCATGTACGATCTTGAGATGGAATCCCATCAGAGCCCTGTCTGCAGTGCTGGCTGCCTTTTCCAACAGACTCCATGACTTATACAACACGCATTTACAGTGCAGAAGTCAGAAGTCAGATATGGATTTCCCCAGAGCTTAGATCAAGATGGCGGCAGGGCTGGTTCCTCCTAGACTCTGGAAGGGAAGAATGGTTTCCTTGCCTTCTTCAGCCTTTGTTAGCTGCCTCAGTCCTTGGCTTGTGGCCCCTCCTTCTATTCTCAAAGTGCATCACTTCAGTCTCTGCTCCTGTCATGTCACCTTCTTCTCCACCTGCTACTCTGCTTCTCCATCATGTCCAAGCTTCTTTTGTTCACCCTGGTGAGGACTCTTGTGACGATGAGGAACTTGTGACTACAGTTAGGGCCACTCAGAGAAATGAAGACAGCTTTCCCATGCCAAGATCCTTAGCAGCAACCAGAGTTCTTATTGCCACATAAGACAGCAGCAATAGGGACCAGGGTTAAAAGGTAGTTATCTTTATAAGCCATTATTCTGGCTATGTAAGATCACATAGAGTTACTTCTTGGTAGATAAGAGCTTACCCCCACTTGGCATAAATGAACTGAATGAACATTGCCAACAGAAGTGTTTGTGATCCCCTTGACAGATATTAAAATGTCTGATGATGCCAGTAACATCATAGCCAATGAAGTCAGAGAAGATGCTGCTGGGATGCCCCAGGGTGACTCCCCAGTTGAAGACGCAGAAGTGCGGTGTGGTCCAGCTATGACTTCAGATGAGCCAGTGCCAGCTGACCACACCGGAGAGCAGCATGAGACCACAGCTACATGTGCAGAGACTGACCCCACAGAGCTTCTAGAGCAGGCCAAGGTCAGTGATGCCGAGGAGGCCCCCCTCAATGGAGAAGTGACCGAGGATACGCTGGCTGAGTGCATTGATTCTGTCAGCCTCGAGGGAGAGCCTGGATCTGACATTCCTCTGAAAGAACAGAACGATGTGGTAAGAGTCGCCATGTTTTTTGTTTGTTTTGGTTGGTTGTTTTTGTTTTTTTGAGACAGGGTTTCTCTGTTAGATGCTTAGATGTCCTGGAACTAGCTCTTGTAGACCAGGCTGGTTTTGAACTCATGGAGATTCACCTGCCTCTGCCTCCTGAGTTCTGGGATTAAAGGCGTGAGCCACCACTGCCCAACAAGAGTCATCATGTTTTAACCTAAACTCTTCCTGATACCCAGTCTCTGACTGCTAGCTGTTGTTAATAACACAATGACACAGATTGGATAAATTCTCAGTAAAAGAGGTTTATCCTGATTCACAGCTCCACAGCAGGGGTGAGAGGTTATATAAGATGATGGTCTTCTCGCAGGCAGTGTCCCAAGGTAACTCAAGGCATCGCTTGACAAGAGATAAGTTGCACACGAGAGACCTTGCTGACTGGTTGTTAAAACTGCCCATTCCTGAGCTGACATCCATTTATGATGACAGAGCCCCGATCACCTGTGTTTGTTTGTTTTGAGTGCTAGTAGTCAAACCCTGGGTCTCTCCAATTCTAGGAACGTTTACTACCACTGAGCTACATCCTTGATCTTTTAGCTAGTCCTTAAAGGTCCTACTTCTACTATCTCATGGAAATTAGATTCCAACGTAAGCTTCACAGGGAAGTTCAAAACCATATTCCGAAGTAGTACCATATCAACTCACCAACGGCAGCCCTTTGAGCCAAACTCTGCCGCTGGGACTTGAGAGTTCACAGCGTGTTGTGACACCAGACGCGCCTTTAAAGCCTGCTGTGTGGTGGGAAGGAAGACATTCAGAAGAGGAATTTGTTGATCTGATTTTGTGTTTTGATCCTTGTGTTAAGAATCATGACAGCCACCAATTACTGGACATGGCCTGTAGGCCAGGAGCTCTGCCGGTCTCCCGGCGTGCTGTGCGGCTCACTCCATGCAATGGTTCAAAGCTAGGTGTTTCTGACTCCAGTTGATAGGTGAGGCTTGTCCTGGACTGCTCAGTGGGTAACAAAAGATACAGTGTTAGCCTTAATAATCCCAAATGACAAGCACCAGGGGTCTCTGCAGAACCCTTGGAGTTCTGCTGCATAACTAAAGGTCTACTGTGGAGGTCTTCAGCATTTAGATCACAAGTCTATTATCACCTGTCACCTTCCTGGGAACCAGAGCAGAGCTCACTTGGTACCCCTCCCCACAGTGCCTGCATTTGACCCTCTGTAGGTAGGATAAGCTGGCCCATAGGTACCTTGGTTTTTGTAGGGAGAGGGGGTTTTGAGACAAGGTTTTGCCATGTTCCCCAGGCTAGCTGCCAATTCATTCTCCAGCCTTAGCCTCCCGAGTTCTGGGATAACAGGCATTCCTTGTGCTCCGACAACATGGCCATCTAAGCTTTATTTCCTGGTGCTTTCCCTGCAGGCATGGTACAGGACAGGAGGCATTTAGCACGGTTTGGGTCATCTAGAACGATGGTGCATGAGAGGGTCGGGGCTCAGCTTTCTCCAAGGACTAGCCTCATTAATCTCGAGGTGTGTACCTCAAATCCCTTAGAAGTGTCTGAGTGTAGTGTTCCAAGAATAGACACGAAACAGGGAACCAAGAAGTCTGACCATCCATTTTTCCAGTTTGTTATTAACTGTGTAGTTTGGTCAAGAAATATCAATTCTCTTTGTCTATAAAATGAGGGCTTTTCACATGAAGTCTTCGATGATTGCTTCCAATGTTTTATGACTTGTATTCAAGGTGTGGGTTCTTTTTATCATCCTCAAAGGTTTGACTCTCAGACCTGCTCAAAGATAGTATGAGCTTCCAGCGAGAGGAGGGATTGGTCTCCTGTCACTGCAAAATCCAACCTTTGGCATTGCAACAGGTTACCTACAAAGTCTACTCTCAAGAGCCACACAATCAAATTACTAAAACAAAAAACAAAAACAAAATGCAAAACAGTCTCACAGTATCTTAAGAAAGTTAACAGTTTTGTGTTGGGTTGCACTCATAGCTGTCCTGGTACAGAGTGGACAGGCCTGGAATTCTAACCAAGCTAAATGGTCATGTTGTGGGGATGTTATGGAGGAGACTTGAGAACCAGCTAGGCATTTGGATCAGATATGGAAAATATCCACAAAAGTTTGTCTGCCCTGAGAAGTCATGTATAAAGTCTTTGAGGCCAACCATGACCCCCTAAGGACCACAGACTCCCAGAGCAGAGGATCTCAACTCTAGACAAGCATCCCAGTCACAGGGATGCTTAAAATGAACTGACTCCTGAGTGCCACCCTAACGGAGTCTGACTCATGGATGGGGCCTTTTAAGGAGCTTCAGATAGTTTTCATGTTTGTCCAGGATTTAAAATAATTGTTGCAGAACAAAGAACCTTGAAGAAACTCTTAATGACTCTTTGAGAACATGATCTCTTGGTATCACTTCAGTTCTAAAATTCTGTGGTGCCAATCCAGTGCTTTAGAAACATCTGAAGAGGAGTGGGTGTTTGGCACAGTCATAGAGCATTTGACTAGCATGGGCACAGTCCAGGAATACGATCCTCAGCACCACAAAAATGAAACTAAAGATAATGGCATTGGGAAAGAGCAAGCTGACTCATCCTTTATCTAGGTAACTTTTTGAAAATTAAATAGAAACAATAGCCATAACATACCCAGAAGTAGGAGTGGGACACTGTAGGTGGGCTTTTCTGTCCCTCCAGCTCACTCGGCCAATAGCTTAGGCTTATTACTAACTAGCTCTTTTTTGAGGGGGGAGGGCAGTTTCAAGCTGAAGATAAGAAAAGCAAAGCAGCCAAGCTACTCAAGAGCTCTTACCTCTATGAAATCTTTAGACTGAAACGAGAGCAAGTTCCTGTCTCATCCCACCTTATATTCCTCTCTAGTGCTGGGATTAAAGGTGTGTGCCACCACTGCCTGCCCTCTATGGCTGACTAGTGTGGATAGCTTTGCACCCTGATATTCAGGCAAGCTTTATTTATTAAAACACAAATAAAATGTCACTATATGTCCTCTTTTTGTCTAAAATAAAAAAAAGAAGGCTATAACTAATATAAGAAAAACTGTAAACAATAAGTACAATAACTATGTCATGAATAATGCATCGCTGGTATGTGGGTTCACAAAGGTTCATGAAATGAATACTCAGAGACACCCTGAGAATAAATTTAGCCTTTGCAGCTGCAGGGGCCTCAGCCTACATGGACGTAAGTGTTTTCCCTTTGCCTCTTGGCATCTTTAAATTTTTCCATATTTACACTTTAGTTAGTAGATTTCCATATCTCAAAACAAATTGAATGAAGTTTCTGACAATACAATGCCAGGTACAAACACCTGATTCATGAGGTACCACCGTTTTCCAGTTTTCCTCTAAACCAAGTTTCGCATAGGCTTTGTATCCAGGGGAAACTCTCAGACAAGATTCACGTAGGGCAACAAAAGTTACCTGTCATGCAAAGAATGGATTAGGGGCTGAGTGAAAACTCCAGAGCTAGGCCAGGTGTAGCCCAGTGGGGCTTCACGGCTAGTGGAAATTGCTTGCTATTCCTCTGGCGCCAGGCCGGCAGGACATTATGCCACAGATTCCCCTTTCCCTTATACAAAATTTCATTGTTTCGAAGGTAATGTAGCCTCACAGTGTATATATTCTTTTTCTATCTATCTTCTTACAATCTTACATAAGTAGACCAAAACATATTTTAAAGCTAGGACAAGAGCAACACCTGCTACAATAAGTTCTGTTAAAGTGATTCATAGGGTTGTATCTGCAAGACTTTCCATAATATCCATTCCTGTCATGTCAGGTAACTTTTTTTTTGTAAAAGTCTCCCTAATTTCTTTCTGTAAATCATAGACCATTTGAGAAAATTAGGGAGATGCAACAAATGCTTCTTAACCTCATCCCAATCATACTTGCTTTCATTAAATCCTAAGGGTATAATACAATAAGAAGAAACATTTCAAATTTTAATTTTATCTGCTCCTTCAAAATTTCTAACTGATTCCCTAACAATACAGAGATGCAAGCGGGACCGTGCCTTTGGTGGTCACTAACAATACAGAGACGCAAGCGGGACCGTGCCTTTGGTGGTCACTAACAATACAGAGATGCGAGCGGGACCGTGCCTTTGGTGGCCACTGATGTGGCTGTGCGGTCTCCTTTCCAGTTTCAGTCAGGGCCAGGTGGTCACAGATGTAGTGGGGGATTGTTGCAGGTATGGGAAGGCTGCTCCCAGGTCTCTGGGGCTTTGCTGGGTGTGGTTGGGGTGCAGGATGTGTGTGCAGGGGCTAGGATCTAGAGAGCAAGAACCTCCAGCCTAGATCCCAGCGGTCTTTCAAGTTTGGCTCTCCCAGCTAACTTCTTCTTGCTTAGCTATTGGCAAGTCAGCTCTTTATTAATAATGAGAGTAACACATTTTCACAGTATCCAAAAGGATTATTCCACAATAGGACACACCTAAGCACTAAGCTGGCAAATTGTGTACTATTAACCAGGTACGGGCACAAGAGATCTGTTATTCCCCAGAAGAGAGCAGAGTGGGGAAGAGTGGAGATTCGCACTGTCTTCCTAATTCTGAACCCATCCTACATACTTGTTTCTATTGTAAGAAAGAGGTTTGAACCTGTAAGTAGTACTGCTGATATACAGGGACAGGGTGAGGACATAGCTCACTAGGCAGAGTGCTTGCCTAACATGCATAAAGCAAGCTCCGAGTTCAGCCCTTAGTGTCACACGAAACTGGTAAACTCAGCAGGATGAAGAAGCAGGAGGATCAAGTTCAAGGTCATCCTGAACTATATTGAGGCCCACCTAGGCAAGATGAGACCCTGTCTACAATAATAACAACAACAACAACAATAATAGTATAGATACGGTTTAAAAAGTATAACCAAACCACCTCACTTGTTAGGAAAGACTTGAAGAAACCACACTAAATCACTTAAAAAAAGAATTCCACTAGGAGCTGGAGAGATGGTGCAGCAGTTAAGAACACTTGCTGCTCTTGCAGAGAACCCAGGTTCAGTTCCCAGCACCCACACAGTGTAACTCCAGTTGTGGAGAATATGATGTCCTCGTCAGATCTCTTCATACTGAAGGCGTCTTCCAGGTATCAGGTCCACAGATGGTACACAGACACATACATGGAGACAAAATACGTATACACAGAAAATAAAACTTGAAAAAAATCTAAAAAGTTTTCATTTAAAAAATTGGCTCTGCTAATTCAGAATCCATGTGCTGATGAATAAATTATACATTCCAAACTGCAGGTGTCTGATAACAATAATAGGATTGTTGGTGAAAATAAGTGTAAAAGACACCACTGTGCCCCTGCTGTATCTGCCTTCACAGGCGGCTTGACAAATGGAGTGAAATGGGATGACACTTGCTTTGCACACACCGTACAAAGCTCTACTGTACAGGAGTAGAGCTGACGGACAACACATATCCCACCTTTTCCCCTACGCCACACACGTACACACACATGCACACATGCACGTGCACACACCTCCCGGCTAGCATTGCAAGAACTTTGGGAAGGTGTGAATTTCTTCACAGAACGCCTCTCAGAGATATCTAGATGGCTGTATAGGGACTGTCTGTAGCCCTGGGTCTGAGGCTCTGCATGTACCTGTGTGGCACAGTATCCAGAGCTTCGGCGGAACCAGGGAATTAGGGCAGTGCTTACGTGCATGTTTGTAGCTAGAGAGGCAGAAAGCAGAGAGGGACTCGAGATCAATCCCGGGTCAAGTTTTCTTTCCTTGACTTTTGAGAACTTCATACGCGTATGTACACAATGAAATATGATCATATCTTCTCCTAATTCAACCTCTGTAACTCCTCCCTTTTCCCCCAAACAAATTCATGAATTTTTTAATAGCTCCCTAAGTTGAGTTAGTTTTGCCCATTTGTGCACGGGTGTGGAGCCATCCACTGGACCATAGGAAATCTCTCAGAGGCTACACCTTCCAAAAAGAAGATTCGCCGCCTCCAGCAACTTTTCACTACTACTAGATCTTCAACAAGAGGTGGGGCATGGAGACCTCCCCTCCACTCCACCCGCCCCCCCCCACCCCCGTCTATGCCAGAATTTTGGCTGGCTTGATCTTGTGCAGGTAACCAGTGCTGCTCTGCATCCATGATTGTATTAACCATATCTCCTGTCCAGAAGAGAGCACCCCTCAAAGTCCTCTTCACCATTCAGTTCTTACACTCTTTCCGCCTCTCTGATAGCCCCTAAGCCTTGGGCTTGGTGGGGTTAATATCGAGGGATCGTCTAGGGCAGAACCCTCAGTCTCTTACTCAGATGAGACTTAGATGAGTTACATCTCTCTCTGTCAACTACTGCCCACTGCAAAGAGAAGCTTCTCTGACCAAGGTATGCAGGACTACAGGTGAAATCAGGGATGGAAGGGATGGGCTAAGCCCTGGAAGCAGGGTATGATATGGAAGCCACTATCTCAAAGGCAACTTAAAATGTAAAGTAGAAGGATAGTAGAAGACATGTGAAATGAAAGAAGTGACAACGGGGCGGGGGACTGAATGTCAATTAAGTAAGGATAGGAGCCAGGGAATGGGGGAGAGGAAAGGGTAGTGGGTGAGTTAAGCTAAAGCTAAGGGTCTATTTAAAAGCTTTATGAAAACCCACTAGTTTGTAAGCTAATTTCAAAACACAACTTAATAAAAAAGAATTAGAACAGAATTTTACCCTGCACAGGTGGACGGTGTTGCTCCTAGAAGACATAGGTTATTAAATGAATATCACAGTTACCCAGAGATATGCCAAACAACATAGGCTATCACCACTGTCATTGGCTGTCAACCATCATGACATGGTGTGACTCTATTGCTGAAGATACCATTCACTTTCGCTGTAGAACATAGAGAAATCAATCTCCATTTCCTGGAGAAACTTCTTTCCTATTGGCTAGCTTTCAGAGTGCTGGAAGTTACTATGTGAACTGTTGGGGGAGAGAAGACATTAGTGGTCTCCATCAGCACTGCACCCTGATTGCTGCAATACTGACCTGCAGGCAAGAGATACTGCTGGTGCAATAGTGGCATGGGAGTAACCAGAGAAACCACAGCGATTTTCTGTGAGGCCTGTTCCACAGGAAAGAATTTCAAGTTTGGTACCGTAATCCTAGTGAAAAACTCGTGGCTTAGGCAGTCATAGGCTCTAAGGTAGAACTTGCTATTATTTTGGTAAATGGTCATGGTGTCTAATTGCCTTCAAAATATTTACACTTATTCTTTAGAGTCAGGTTTTAACCCTCTGTGTGGGGGCAAATTTAGCCTTTCTTAAGGAATTGCTTACTTAAGAAAAGGACATTGTAGTGATATTTCATTTGTATTTTAATAAATAAAGCTTTTGCCTGAAGTTCAGAGAGTAAAACAGCCCCACTGATCAGCCTTACAGACCAGGCAGTGGTCACACACACCTTTAATCCCAGCAGCCACACTAGTTGCCATAGAAACCAGGCAGTACATGCCTTTAATCCCAGCCCTAGAGAGGAATATAAGACAGGGGGAGACAGCTCTCACACACAGTCTCATTCTGAGATTCCTGGAGGCAGGGTCGCCATTTCAGACTGAGGTAGAGGTAAGAGCCAGTGGCTGGCTATTCTGCTTTTCTGACCTTCAGGTTGAACCCTACTTTCTGTCTACAGGACATTCTATTCTCTCCCTTAGTTTCTTATCCTGAGTTCCTTAAATTATTATTAGAAGTGATCAATTTTGTACATAATCTTCAAATACTGGTCTTTTATTGTATTTGCCTTTTGTTGGCTATTTACAGGAAATCTTTTTGCAATGAAGACAATAACCATCAAGCTAGATAGTCATTCTTTCATAAATTCTTTAGAAAATAATAGAAGCAGGCAGGAAGGAAGGAAGCCCTTGAAATAGAAGTTCATTTCTAAATTTGTTACTTGGCTACTGAACACAGGTTCCTTAGTAATGAAAGATTCTACTGGAAAATAGTCAAGCTCAAAAGCCTCCTTGATCCTAAGGTAGCTAAAGCCTGATAAAGTCTCATCAACCTCTTTATAAAGATGTTCCTGTAGGAAAAAATGTCTTCTAGAACATGTTAGAGTTTGTCACACTGTGCATAAATGTCTGTCTTTAATTGACCTGTGTCTGCATAGTTGCTTTGAATCTGGGTCCTACCATTCTGTTCACTTTTACCAGACTGAGTGGAGTCTGTACCTTGACAGTAGAGTGGTGTTGACCAGGACGAGGCCAGAGGACAGGATGTGGCCAGCAGCCTGCCAGTGACGACTGCATCATTTATTTTGTGTTGCCGTGCACGACCACACAGCACGGACAACCTAAGGAGAGGGAATCATAGTTTCAGAGGGCGCAGGCTGTGGTGACTTTGTCCAAACATCACAGCGGTAAGAGCATATGACAGAGAGCGTGTTTCACCTTGTGGTAGACAGGAAGCAGAGAGAAGGAAGATATCGGAAGAGACTAGGACCAATCGAGCACCCCAGGATATGGCATCCTGCTTCATATGTTTGCCATCTGCTAATAATGCCTTAATGTTATGAATCCACCAAGGGATTGGTGCACTCGCGAGGTTGGCGCCCTGTGTGATGGCCTCTGAAAACACCCTCAGGCACACTCACAGGCATGTTTTAGGCACTCCTAGGCTTTCTTTATTCAGTCATGCTGTCAGTCGGGACTGTCCATGACGCTGCTCTGAAGGATCACACCACTTCTGCTCCCAAGGAAACTGTCTCCAGGATTCCTTCTCTGTCCTCAGGAGCCATGGCATTAAGCCTTTCTGCACAATTTACTCTGAACATCTGCGGGAGAGAGTCCCCATCCTCCCTTGAACCTCGGATGTTAGAATACCTCCTCCGGCACCTCTTCCAGCTGCATGCCACCAGAAAGCTGAGGAATGTGGCATCTACAGGATTTCTGTGGTCTAGCTAGGACAGGCAGTCATAGAGAAGCAGTGACCACAGCCGTGTGAGGGAAGCCTTCCCTGGAGCATTAATTTAAACCAGTCTTGAGGCTCAGGTAAGTCTTCCCCGAGTTCAGAAAGATTAGTCTTCATTGAGGATAATACGAACGATACTTGTTTTTATGGATCTTGCAAGATTTTATGATGTACCAGCCTAGTGATCCTTAAAAGACTCTCAGCTCAGGTCAAGTTTCTCTAGATTCTGGTGTGTGTGTGTGTGTGTGTGTGTGTGTGTGTGTGTGTGTGTGTGTTTGTGTGTGCTTGCACATGTGTGCACACATATGTGGAGGCTAGAGGTTAACCCCGAGACCCACACCTTTGCATTCCAACCTTATTTTTTGAGACAATATCTTTCACTGAATCCAGAGCACACTGATTGGCTAGACTAGCTGGCCCAAAAGACTTTCTTATGCCCAGACATGTAAAGGTGGGAAGAATCTCTTAAATATATTTAACCATCTACAAATCATGAATACCTTTCTTTTCAGATATTCGAGATGCTAGTAAAAAGTACACTGTGTTCACCAACTAAAATCAGTTCTGCAATTCAGAATGCTAACTAGCAAAGCCTCAGTTGTTAATGGAGGCAGAGATAATAGAATTGCTTGTTATGGCTGCCTCAGGAGCATGACTTTTCCAATGAGGATGCCCTGCTGACCTGGACTGTATGTATTTTATTGGAATTAACTTAATTGTAACTTAATCTAAGAAGCATACATAATACCTACTATGTATGTAAGAATGTTCTAAAAATAACTGAAATCATAGTCCTAAATGCTGACGATAAATAAGTAATAATGAGAAGATAGGGCAGAGGCAGTGCTGTTGGATAGAGTTTAACTTGATCTCCGTGGTAGCTTGAATGTAATTGCCCCCCATAATCTCATAGCACTATTAGGAGGTATGGCTTTGTTGGAGTGGCTATGGCCTTGTTGGAGGAAGTGTGTCATTGTAGGGGCAGGCTTTGAGGTTTCCTATGCTCAGGATACTGCCCAGTGTCTTAGTTGACTTCCTGTTGCCTTGGAGATGTAGCACTCCCAGCTCCTTCTCCAGCGCCACGCCTGCCTACACGCTGCCATCCTCCCGTCATGATGAAAATGGACCTCTGTAAATGATGAAAATGGAACCTCTGAAACCGTAAACCAATGCCTCAATTAAATGCTTTCCTTTCTAAGAGTTGCCATGGTCATGGTGTCCCTTCACAGCAATAGAAACCCTAACCAAGACAACCTCTAAGAGATAAGATTAGAAGGTTGGTTCTCAGTGTGGTGGTGTTGGAAAGCTGGACCTTTGGGAAGTACAACTCAGTGGGCATCCTTTAGGTTCCTGGGGAAGCTGTCCTAAGAAAGGGTTAAGGTACCTCTCCTGAGACTCTTGAGCTCTCCCAAGAATGAGTTGTTAAGATATGATGAGCCTAGGCCCTGAGTTGTTCTCTGACTTCCTATTTTGAGATATAATTCCTTTCTCACATGCTCCCACTATCCACCATCCACTGAGAGGCCCTCAGCAGCCAGTACTGAGCTTGCCTTGGAGTGTCCAGAACTGTGAACTAAGTTAACACTTTTTCCTCATAAAAATGTGCCACCCTCTGATATTTTGTTATGATAAAGAAAAGTGGACACTAGAGAGCTTTAAATCTAAATCTGGTTAAGCTTCAGATCCCACTGGGAGGTCAAGTAATGACGACTGACATGAACCCATAGCTTGACACTAAGGAAGTCATTGTGACTTCGATACAAGTGGCTCCATGAAGTGGTGCCAGGAGGAATCTTGCTGTGTTAGCTGGAGGAGTGGTAACAGCGACGGGCACGGAAGACAGCCACCTTTCCGAAGAGGTGGAGAAGAAAGATGTGGAGCATAAACCAGAGAAGTCTGAAAGAAACCCCTTGTTTCTGCAGTAGTGCTGTGGTGGAGACACTGGACAGGATTAGATGTGAGGAGTCACTGTATGGAGAAAAACAAAGGCAGGGGACAGAGAACCGTCCGACTCCAACCCTGCAGGAGTCAGGTGGAAAAGACAGTGGTAACTAAGAGGATGTAACTAAGAGGTAACTATTTCCATGACAACAGAAAGGACAAAATCATCAATTGGCTTTGGGATCCTTAGATGTAGGTCTTTAGATGGGTTTTGGTGTAAGCTGGTGTGCATGTTGTATATAAAAAGATCTGCTTAGTTGCTTAATTAATTTAAACAATTAGTGTTAGTTTATTAAGACTGCAATTTTAAACACTCAATTCTTCCTTGGGATTACGGTCATCTCACAAATCATGATTCTGTATGCAAGCCAAGCAAAATTGAGCAGCCACTTTCCAGGGAGATCTGATTAATGTTTGGTCCTTTTTTCCCAACTGGAACACATTCAAATGTTTTAAATAACAAAAATGTGATACATTCTATTTCCTTTTTAAGTACATCATTTATCTATAGGTTACAAAACCGTGCTGAGTACTTAATAATTGTCATAAAGCTATTAAATTTATAGAGTAGACTTAAAGACCTAAATGTTAATATAGTATTCCTAAATGTGGCACAATTTTGGCTTTAAAGTCTCTAAGGTGATAATTCAGCTATTCATTGTAAATTGGTTTTCAAACCTTGTCACCCTGTTAAGTTTCATAAATATTAGTAGGACAGAAAAGGCTAAATGTGCTCAGAAAACCATTAATAGCATGGCTTTGGTGCTTTAGCCTTTCTACATTTAATTTTTAAATCTTCCTAGAGTTGAGTTGTGTATATTCATCAGGGAAGAAAATTACTTGTCAATAACTGAGGCTGTTGCAAGTTAGACGTTCTGACAGGGCTGTAGGCACCCAGGATAGCTTGCAACCTCCCTACTGAGGCTCTTTTTAGAGTATCTGTACCATGAGTTACAGAACTTGAGGAAGGCTCAGTCTCCTGGATCCAATGGCCAGCAGCCCTGTTTCAAAGAATACACAGTACCAGGTTCCTTATCTGTCTTGGGGATGAGGCATACAGGTTGGTCTTTTATCCTTAACATAGGAATATATATTTTCCACCTAACCATGGATGGTCTTTGTATTTGGTGATGGTTTTTACTTTCTGTCGGTTTATAGTTTTGAACATGTTCACCTAAATAAATAAGCAGTTCATTGTTTTCCTAGAAATCTAACACAGGGTTTCACGTGTAAGCTAGGCGAACGCTTTGTGACCGAGCCACACTTGCAGCCTCAGTAAATGATGTCGTTGTTTTGCTGGTGGTGTTGATGGTGTGAGGGACGAAACGTGGGGCCTTGTTCCTGTCAGTCAAGTACTCTACCACTAAGCCACAGCTCCATCCAAAAAAGCACCTTTTATTTGATGTTAAGCGGGGCGCTAGGTATTTAAATGTCCTTTTTAACTGAGGAACTTTGGGCGCCATGGAATCCTGCACTGTTAGATATGTTTAGTACCACACAATGGTTGCTATTGTTCAAAGAACCAACTAGATTTTATTTTTTATATAAATTTTATTTATTTATTTTATGTATATGGGTGTTTTGCCTACACATATGTCTGTGTATCACATGCATGGCTGGTGCCTGCAGATTTCAAAAGAGGGGATTGGATCCCCTGAGACTGAGTTATAGATGGTTATGAGCCACCACGTGAGTGCTGGGAATTAAACCCAGGTCAGCTGAAAGAGCAGTCAGTGCCCTTAACTGCTGAGCCATCTCTCCAGCCCTTCTTGTGTTTTGTTTTGTTTTTTGAGGTAGGGTTTCTCTGTACAGCCCTAGCTGTCCTGGAACTCTCTTTGTAAACCAGGCTGGCCTCAAACTCACAGAAATCTGCCCGCCTCTGCCTCTGAGTGCTGGGATTAAAGGCGTGCGCTCTTAGCAGCTGGACCATCAGCTAGTTCTTGTCTAGGTTTTAGATGTCCTTGATAAGTCCAAGCCTGATTTGCTCCTACCATCCAAGCTCATTCTTCTGACTCTGTGAGAAGGAGAAAAAAGTGTAGAGTTCTCATAGGATGATGTCTGAGTTAAGCCATGGTGGTCTCTGTTATAGGAGGTGGGAGATACATAGGCAAGGGACGAGAAGAAAAGCTTTGTGACGACATTTAATAATGCGAGATGCGAGTTGACCCACTCTGCTTATTTTATTTTTATTTGGCTGTGTATGTGTGTGTTTGTGCGTGTTACCATAGCGCACATGTAGAGGTCAGAGAACTTTGTAGAGAAGGTTCTTTTCTTCTGCCCTTACCAGGGCTTGGACTCAGGACATCAGACCTGCATGGCAAGTGCTTTTACCCACTGAGCCATATCAGTGATCCTATGTTGCAATTTTATAGGCTTCTAAGTGTGTGGCATAATGACCAGTTAGTGGAGACAATATTCATGATGAGATATATAATTCATGGTTAACTTTAGTTTGTAATTTTTGTTAAATGTGTACAGCTAGCCACTTGAGGATTTTTCTGTTGATTACAAATATTCCTTACAACTTGTCTAGACACCCCAGCTCAATGTCAAGGACTTTAATAAAGCTGTTGGAGTGTCGCTTATTACACGGCAAAAAGTTCTAGAGTCATTTGACGTTTCTTTTCCAATTACCAGCTGTCAGGGCATATTAAATATTGTATAGATTTCAGCCAGAAGCTGTCACCCCTGCGTGTATTGTCCTTCCTAATCACGGGCAATGATTGGCCATATGAATGGATGATGTTAGTCATCAGCTTACATCTGTGTTCCTGACGGCATGAAATTGCCGCTGGATTCAGTTGCCAGGTGAGGTGATCACTGCAGACACAACAAATGAGTTGCAGACCGTCATAAGTGTCCCACTCACCTTTAACAAGCCTCTCTCTGTTTCTGGACATAAGGAAAAACTGACAGCTTGCAAACCTCTCTACATCGTCGTCCTAAGGCTGACGTTGTATGTTGTTACTGTCTAACACCCACAGATTGTTTATATGACAGGAATTCCACAACTTTCTATGAAATAATCCTTTTAATCTTCACAAAACCTGTGGGGTTATTGGTTCTGAGAGTTCATATATATATAAATTTCACTAAGTATCCTCTATGTACAATTTCATAAAAGTCTATGGTAGCACTGAGTGTATCCCCTGCCCCATTCTGAAAGCCCTCTTCTGCCAAGTGTTGCATTTTGTAATGAATGAATGAGGGTTTAGAGGGTCTTTAGTAACTCATTGTCCAGAATGGCAGAACCTAGACTTAAGCTTAAGCAATTCAATTCTATGACCTTTTCTATTTCTCGGGTCTCTGCTGAATGTATGCTGTTTGGTGTTTACTGGATAAGTCATCTAGGAATGCGTCAAGATACAAATAACTAAAATCCAACACACAGTGGTTTACAGAACAGCAATGTATTTTTCTCCCATGAAACGAAAGATGGAAACAATCAGCTCCTGGTGTTGGCATAGTGCCCCATCAGCATCAGGACCAGGGTTGCCGCTTCCCTGACCTTTCCTTGAAGCAGCAAAAGCGACTGCTTCACGGTTAAGTATAAATTGACGTTCAGGGCCCAAGAAAGAGAAAGAGTTGGCAATGGCCATGACTGAAAATTTATCACAAAATCCAATGTTTCCTCATTTATACACATCTTGGTGAAAAACTGGGCATGATACCACCTTTATCTGCAAGAGTAAGAGGCAACAGGGAAAAGGGAGCTGGGATGACTGACGGCCAGCCTCAGCTACAGAATCTACGGATTGTATAGGCCTCCTTCCCTTCGTTCCTATTAAAAAGCTCGAATACTTGGTTGATGTATTTATTCTTCCTTTGCTTTCTATGATGTTTGTGAACAGTAAGAGGAAGCTGTGCTTCTCCCAGCTGCGATGGACTCACTTGATGTGATTAACAGAATCTCCTGCAGCCCCGAGAGAAAAAAATGGATGACTACCGGCCATTTATCCAACAAATACCATTGAGCACCCAGCTCGACTCTGGGGGTGGATTAGTGTCCAGAACAAGAAGGAAAGGGAGGGAGACAGAAAAAGAGAGATCAAGAAGAAAGGAAAGGAGGGAAGCCAAACTGAGGGAATCTTCCAGAACACAAAGCTGGGAATGAGGCCGGTCCCCAAACGAGACACCACAGGTCTGAGATACTTCAGAAAATCTGTGCTGTGGCCTGGATGCAGCTCCAGCCTGCACAGCCTGCTTTCCCTTCACTGGCTCAGCGAGTAGACTAGGGTGGCCCACATTGCCTGAATGTTCACATCCTGTTGAAACAAACAACTCACTAAACCACAGTCTCCAGTCTATAGTTCGGAAACCAGGGAGACAGAATTTGACTGCATCGGCCAGGAAGAGTTTCACCCTTGCAGGTGAGGGCTGAGTGGCAGGGGTCATTTGAGTGGAGCCAGCAGCTTGAATTCCAATATCCCATAAAGCTTTCTGTTGTCACCACCCCTCTCCAGGCTAGTTGATGCCCCCCATTGGACACTTAGTCAGTGTTGGACACCACCATTCACCAACCACACTACCATTCCCATCCCCACTCCACAAGTCTGGAAGTTAACTGTCTTGAAAGACACACTTATTTAGCTCTGTAAGAATGGGCTAAATCAGGATCATTTTAAATATTTTCCATCACTTTTATATTCTAATGTGTTACATTTCCCTGACCCCCTCCACTCCCCTAACCCTACCCCTCAGCCCTACCAGCCCTTGCTCCTGACTTTCATGGAATGGGAAGAGTACAGCTCCCTTCTCACATTGGGCCAAGTCCACAGGAGCCAACACCTCCATTACTCTATTTGGTTCCAAAGTACATACTGCAATGTGGGTCAAGATACTCTTTTATGACCCATATAATCTATAAGCCCAGGAGATATGGTTAACTTGGTAATTTTTGCTCTGGAATCTTCTCTGCATCTCTGAATGAATGTTTTTCCATTCAGAGACAAAGTGAATATCTGACCTGCTGCTAATTTTTATTTCTGCAGGCTGTGGACTCTCCACCACGGGCAGGAGGATGGGCAGGCTGGGGATCCTGGGGAAAATCTCTGCTCTCATCTGCATCAGCCACAGTAGGTAAGTGTTGGGTGTTGTACCAGAACAGAGTTCAGAAGCTTGATGGGACAAGAGATGGTGACATAGCATATATTGGTGGAGTTTAACATTTGCCCATGAGAAATCTATTTTCAGTGTTCAAGTCAGTATTGTTTGGAGTGGGATTTGGGAACCACGTAATGTGGTTTTAAACCACTATCTTTTATTATCCCTTAAAGTGTAGATTTAAGATATATATAAATGCATATGCACACACATATCTATGCATATACATAACTACAGATACACACACAGAGTTTTTTTAAAGATTGAGTCTTACTGTGTAGTCTAGGCTGACCTTGAACTTGTGATTCTCCTGAGTCAGCCTCCTGAGTGCTGGAATTACGTGTGTGCACCACCACACCCAGCTCACTATGTTCTTAAAGCTATGTGTTTATCATCCAACTCTAATAGTTTTCGTTTGTTTGTTTTATGTCATTTTGGTGTTCTGTTTGTTTGAGAGAGGGCCTTGCCATCCCTTGGATGCTTTTAGCTGAACAACTCTCTTCTTCTCTTTGCATAGTCAAACAAATATTCAGCAACATTTTTCCCTTTTTGTCCAAATAAGAAGGAAAATAAAATTTTTAGCTTTAACATAGTATGACTATATACAATAAGAACAATTTCAAGTGAGAATTATATTTATAATATCCAGTCCATTTGCATTTGACAAATTCATAGAAAATACTCTATCCTATTTTGTTGAGTCCAAAGTTGTATACCTAATTTACTTTCTATCCTAACTTGTATTACCAACCCAAAATAAGAGCAAACTCCTTATGGAGGTTCCTCAATAACCATCATCCTTCTATGAAGTAGATTGGTGCTGCCAGGAGCAGATGTGTCTCACTGGTGTGAAAAGTCTTAGGTTAAACATCTTACAAACTATAGAAATGATCCCTGAAAGTATAGTCTTGGGTCATTAAACATCTTAAATGCCATATTCTGTAGGTCTCTGAAGCATTTGAAAATCACCAATCTATTTAAAATATATCTGTTTAGCTTTGAAAACATATGTAATGTGTTTGATTGTCATAGATGACTACTACTAACCTGCATTCTTAAATTATCCTAAACATTTTTATAATAATAGTTTTCCAGAACTAGAACTTTATATTATATTTTTAAATGAACTGCATAGGCACAACACCCTAAGCAAGAGTAGAAACATATATACAATTAAAAAAATCTTAAATTTTTATCAGTATACAAAAGTCCATACCAATATGAAATATTTGAGATGAACAGTTATCTTTTCATCCTATATTCCTATATTCCCACTAAATGATGACAGACATCCATAACCCACCAAATGACCAGAATCACCCACCCCACCTCTTGGGAATGTGAGCATTATGTTCTCTAGACTGCTTCCTGTTGTCTGGGGCAATAGCATCCCCAGGGCACTCTGAGAAAATTGAGATAATGGTCAAGTCCTAAGAAAATTAGCTATCACATTAGTTGCCCAGTCTCTGTGCACTGGGAAAGTACAAGGCTTCTCTGTAGACATGGTTAGAGTAGTCTACAAGGTTGGACCATCTCATCTAGCAGTCTTGAAGCTGTTCTGAACGCTGGATCACCTGGGTGACCCATTTTTCTTGGTATCTGGACCCCTTGCTCTGAAAGCAAACTTTCAAAGGTAACATACATGTCTGCATTAACACAAGTATGGACTATGTGTTGTACACAAACCAACCAAAGATGATTTATTTTTGGTTTTATGTTTGAGCAGGTAAAAACATCTGTCAACTTTATAAGGTTGTTTGGACTGAATTGTTGTTTGTTTTTCTACTCTTTTTACTTTTTTGACTTTTTGGGGGACTTGCCATCCAGCCCCTAAATAAATCACACAAGGAGAGACTTATTATTACTTATAAATGCCCAGATTTTTAGGTTGGCTTGTTTCTAGCCAGCTTTTCTTAAATTATCCCATCTATCTTTTGCCTTTGGGCTTTTATCTTCCTCTATTACCTTCCTTTACTTCTTTCTCCATGGCTTGTTGTGCAGGTGGCTAGTTAGAACTCCTTGTTCTCTTGCTCTTCCTTCTCCTTTTTCTCCCAGATTTTTTCTCTTTATTCTCTCTGCCTGCCAGCCTTGCCTATCCTTTCTCCTGCCTTACTATTGGCCGTTCAGCTCTTTGTTAGACCAGCGGGCATTTTATACAGCCAAAGTAACACAGTTTCATGAGTTAAATGCAACATAAAAGAATGCAACACATCTTTGCATCATTAAAACAAATGTTCCACAGCTTACACAAATATAACAGATCTTAAAATAATATTTTACAGCAGAACTGTATAACCAAACTTCTACCCATGCTATATGAAAAGATGCCATGCCGGTCTGGAGAGATGGCTCAGAGGTTAAGAGCACTGACTTCTCTTCCAGAGGTCCTGAGTTCAATTCCCAGCAACCACATGGTGGCTCACAGCCATCTATAATGAGATCTGGTGCCCTCTTCTGGCCAGCAAGCATACAGGCAGACAGAACATTGTATACATAAGAAATAAATAAATCTTTAAAAAAAAAAAAGAAAAGATGCCATGTAATAGTAAGTCATGAGGACTTCATAACCAACAAGATCTATCATGTCTCATCCAGTCTCAGAGCTGTTCCCATGTCAAGGGATCAGCATATATGTCATCTGTTTTGTAGTTTTTCTAGGTTCATTTTTTTATGTCTGTAGCCAAGATTTTCAGGGGTTCTCCCTCAGTCAAATCTGATCTCTATTAAATTTGAAGGAATCGACAGCCTTTCATTTCCTGTGGAAACAAAAGCATAATCTTTCCCCCCATGCAGTACATTTTCTGAATTCCATTTTAAAGTTAAGGCATCCCTAAAGTATCTCGGCTGGTTTAATTCAGCAATTTCTTTTACAGTCTATTGTCCCTTAGCAGCTGTGGTTCACTCAGCAGCATTCAAAAAATTTATCTGCAACCTTCCTTTGTGCTTGGTGTCACTTTTGAAGTCCTTCTACCGGAGGCGCCATGAAGATGATAAGGACAGCCATTTAAAAGCCCTGCTGGTTGCCCCCAGCATAACAGTTGACCCAACAGAGCCTAGAGCTTATGGCCCTGCCTGTGGACCAGCATCGTCATTGTGCCAGTTGCTGTCACCCCATTCCTACTGTCACCCCATTCCTTTTTTTCCCTGTTGCTATTGCACAACATCTTGACAAAAGCATCTTGAGGAGAAGAGTTTCTCACATTCTAGGGTACAGTCCGTCACGGCAGGGAAGACATGACAGCGGGAGCTCGAGATGACTTGTCATATTCCAGCCATGGCCAGGAAGCAGAAAATGATTAATGCTTGTATTTGGCCACTTTTTCCTTTTTCTTCTTAAACATTTTATTACATTTTATTTATTATTATTGCTGGGGAGAGGGGAGCACATTCCACGTATGGAGATCAGAAGACAGTCTGTAGGAGGTAGCTCTCCTTCTACCATGTTGGTCCTGGAGATTAAACTCAGGTCATCAGACTTAGTGGCAAGAACCTGTACAGTCATCCTGCTGGCCCATTTTCTCATTTTATACAGTCCAGGATCACACCCCAGAGAAGGGAGCCACCCAGAATGTGTTGAGGTCTGGCGCCAGCCCGGACCATAAATTATTTCTCTGGACCAGAGGGGAGGTGTGGGATTAAAGACACAATTCACATGGCTTTATCGGTAGGGAGATTTTCAGAGATTCCCTCATGAAATCCTGAGTTCACTTCCTAAAAATTCACTTGTGTTTATTCTCCAAACAGCTTTTATACCAAAACGTAAACTGAGGGAGAAATTCATTAGTACTCTGTTTCCTAGGTAACCAGGCAAAGGTCTGAGGTCAGGTCTTCCTATCTTTCTGCTCTGCGTGCCAGCTCTGTCTGAGAGGCTGAATTAACATCTCTATCCCAGGCATCCTCCAAATTACAAAGAAGGAGCAGAACAACATTAGCATATCCTGGTCCTTTGTTAGGTTTATTTGGAAATGCTAGGTGACCACTTCCTGTGAGGCCAGGTGCAAACTATGGCCTGAGAATCTGGCTGCCAAAATGTAGACATATGGGCCTGTATAATATATGGCCCTACGACAACTTATTAATTAAGTTAATAAGATAACCCCCATAGACCTACTCAGAGACTAATTTAGCCTCAGTGATACAGGAAAGGTATGCCTGGAGGACTGTCTCCTAGGTGATTCTAGAGCTGATCAAACTGTCACTAACCGTCTTGCTCTCATGTGGTCAAGCTATGCTTTCATGCAGTCACATTTACAGATCCCCCATAAACTCAAATGGAGTTTAATATACCTGCCTTGTATTCGTTTTCATGTCTTTTAAGACACTACCAGAGGTGGGTGGTGATGATGGCACACCCCTCTAATCCCAGCACTCAGAGGCAGAGGCAGGTGGATCTCTGTAAGTATGTATTCCAGGACAGCCAGAGCTACACAGAGAAACCCTGTTTCAAACAAAACAAAACAAATAAACAACAACGCTACCACAATTTTGGAGACTTAAAATCAGTCTACACTTACCGTCTTACAGTCCCCTTGGGTCAAGAGTCCAGGAACAGGTATTGACTACTCAGCGTCTTTGGACAGACTTTAGCGAAGGTAATACTAGCATTGTTCATCACCACTCACTGTCACTGCCCCAGTGACTACAGAAGAAATGTCACTGAGTATCCTTCCTGGATTGCTCTCAAGGCATATTTTATAGACTTCCAGTCAATGCATAGCATAGCTAGTGTAGCTCTACAATGTACTTAACAGCAATGGCCTGTAATAGTGACCTTTGTGTCACTGTGACCAAATACCTGAGGGTAACTTAAAGGGAGGAACCATGCATTGGCTCAGGGTTTCAGAGGTACACTCTGTGGTCACTGGCCTCAGTGTTTCTGCATCCAGTATGAGGTGTCACCATGGTGACAGGAGCCTATTTCAGAGGAAATTCTCTCCCTCACCTCATAGAAGACAGGAGGCAGGACAAGGGGGAACTCAGGAGGGAAACAAACTGGATAGAGTTCCAAGGACACACTCCCTGAGACTCATTTCCTCCACATAGCCCCTTTTCATCACCTCCCAGCAATATTATTTTGTAAATTCATCAAGGGATTAATCCATCAATCCTTTCTGGAAAACACCATCAAAGGCACATCCAAAGACATCCACTATTTGTCTAGGTGTTTCTTAATCAGCATTAACCATCATAGATCCCAAATAACAACAATATATACTGTTTTTTTTCTGTCCTTGAATCTGTTTATGTACTGTGTTTGCACTGATTGATTTGTGTGTGTTGAACTACCCTAAAATCAGTACACTTTAAACATAGATAAATTTCTTTGGAGACCTTACACAGAACTAAAACAGCATGAGAGGAGATGGTGTTAGGGGTCTCAAGGCTGGAACCAGAAAGCAGTGGTCGGGACTTGGATTCTCAAAAGATAATGGAAAAAAATCACTGCCGGAAGTGGGGGTTGGAGTGGGACCATCTGTGAACAGGGATTCTGTAAAGTTATGGGTTCCAATGCTGCTGATGTTCCAGGCTCCGACAGATTTCTCCAAATGCATGGTCACACAGGCAGCTCTTATTAATCTCAGTGGAACACACACACACACACACACACACACACACACACACATACACACACACACACACACACACAGAGACATGAATGGGTGAGGAGTGGTAGGACATAGAAGGTGAGGTTAGTCAGTAAGTATGCAAAGTATACATATGTAAAATTGTAAAAAAAAAATAAAGATTTAGAAATATAAAAACACATTTTTTTTATGTTATAGGTCCCTGCCTGAGCTGCTCATTTGGTGTTGAGGGGTAACTTCCATGACATTCAAAAACAAGGGCAATCCCAGGTCTTTGTTGCATGAGCAGTTTATCATTGTAAGGCAAAGAAACTTACTAAAAGGCAGAGGCACTCATAGCCACAGAGAAGCTCTTGAAGATTTATAAATTGCCTGCAGACAGTTTGAAAAAGAGCGAGCAGGGGAACTTGAGAAAGCTTAAGGCCCCTTCCCACTTTCCACCTCATAGTTACCTGCAGAAGGAATTACGTATGTGTAGCCACTGGGCTACTGGGCCAAATGGAAACATACAGCACACTGATGGGCGTCTCTCTCCTCTACATGGTTCTAGCTTGTCTTGTGGCTTATTACTTTGACTCTAAGGTAAGAGGAAGTGAAAAAAAACCAACCATCCCAATGTATATGTGAAATCAAACATTTATCAGCCAACAGTTCTTTTCAGGGGACTCTCCCTCTTTATATATATATGTATATATTTTAAGATTATTTATCATGTGTAGTGTTCTGTCTGCATGTATGTCTGCAGGCCAGAAGAGGGCACCAGATCTCATTATAGATGGTTGAGAGCTACCATGTGATTGCTGGGAATTGAACTCAGGACCTCTGGAAGAGCAGCTAATGCTCTTAACCACTGAGCCATCTCTCCAGCCCGGGACCCTCCCTCTTAAAATTTGTCTGTGTCACTCACAGACAAATTGAGCCATAGTATAGGAGGACTTAATCATCTGCCACTCATGCCTGTGGGAAAATTCATAAACTGCAATAAAAATCTTTGTCGTTCCATATAGAAACCAAAGGGAGGAAATGTCTAAAATACAGAAAAATGACCAAAAAATTAATTAAATACTGATAACTTCAAAGCGATATCATGAAAATCACCTCTGACTTTCCACAAGCACATTGTAGACATTGCTTACCTTTAGAATGTATTGCTGAGAGTAAAGTGATGGTCCCATCATCAAAACGAGAGCTGGCAGTGCCAAGACATGAACATTCCAGAGCCAAACTGCTACAGAATGGAGAAATTTATTTACTAAATCCACCGAAGGCCTGAGTGTTTATTTGAAAAGTTGGCTGTGACAGTTTTCAGGCTCTGCACATCCAAGGCGAGAATATCCGGTTGGGTGGTGAAATGCATCCGGGTCACACAAAGGTATTTAGTTTTTCCAAACCACTGTTCTTCTATTTCCCATCCTTGCCCTACGTGCAGTTTCTCACATTCTAATGACACCCTCCACCTGTCCAAATAGCATCAGTGTTTATTACAAAGAATTGTAACATGAGGGCCCGCTTGTCAGGGTTTCTGTCCTGCCCAGTTCCTGCAGCCGTTTAGCCCCAAAGAAAATCACGCAGAGGTCTCCATAAGATTATAAACTGATTGGTTCATTATCTCAGGCTTTGTATTAGCTCTTATAACTTATATTAACCCATTATTCTAGTATATGTTAGCCACATGGCTCGGTACCTTTTTCAGCAGGGCAGGTCACATCTTCCTTCTTCCGTGTCTTGGCAGGACTGGGAAAAACCTTCCTTCTTTCCAGAATACTCCTGTTCTCATTGCCCTGCCTCTACTTCCTGTCTAGTTGTCCCGCCTATACTTCCTGCCTGGCTACTGGCCAATTAGTGTTTATTTAAAACATGATTGACAGAATACAGACAATTCTCTGGCATCCACTTCCCCCTCTTTTTTATTTTTAAACAAAGGAAAATATCCATAGTCCATTTTTTGGGAATGTGGGCGTAGTATTCCAGGCTACTTCCGGCTGGTTGGGGGCACTGATAATCTTATGGGGACCTAAAGAAAATTTAGAGTTGTGATCAATTCTGACTGGAGTATCCTGTGAGGCTTGATCATCTCAGGCAGCATCTTAAATCTGCTCTGGATGTAGAACTCAGGCATCTGGGCCATCTGTTCCTACCAGAGATTTCCCAGATGGTCTTCCTTGATCAAACCTCATTTTTCTTAACTCAGAATGAATCCACAAAGAATGGCAAACTCATCCAAATGGTGCTACTGTGAAAACTCCCCTCTGTACAAATTACTATGAGCTGCAAGGGAGTCTTTATTTATCTGTCTATCTATTTATTGTGAAGTGATACTGATGATGTAAACATTCCCAAGGGTTAGGAATTCTAGAGAACCCTATATCAGCCAGGGCTCTCTAGAGGAACAGAACTTATAGAATGGATGTGAATATAAATATGAATATATATGGAAACTTATTATCATGGCTTGGTTTACAGACTGTGGTTCAGCTAGTCCAACAATGGCTGTCTACAAGTGGAAGGCCTAAGAATCCAGTAGTTGTTCAGTCCACGAGGCTGGTTGTCTCAACTGGTCTTCTGAATCCCGAAGAAGTAGGCTCTAATGTCAGTGAGGGGATGGGCTAGCTTCCTTCTGCCGTGTCCTTTATACAGGCTGCCAGCAGAAGGTGTGGCCCAGATGAAAGGTGGAGCCTCCCGATTAGAAGTGAGTCTTCCAACTTCAAAGGATTTAGTTAAAAAAAAAAAATGTCTCACGAGTGTGCTCAACCATTTGGATTTTAGTTAATTCCACATGTAGTCAGGTTGGCAACCAAGAAGAGCCATCACAGGGTCATCCATGAAAAGGGTGATGGGATTGATGCTACTATTTCCCACAGTGCTTTGCAATCTCTGTATTAGAAACAAGACTGATAGATTTCTGGTGGACTCTAATGAGAATGTTGTTAGCTCAATAACACTTAGCGTTCATCCTGACCCTAGGGTAGGGGTTTATGTGAGCATTTGACTACAGAGACCCTTGGCCATCATGTTGGAGAGGGAAGAGGTTTTCAGAAGGAAAGTTGGTTGGCATCTTTTTAAAGCTGCATTTAGTTTGCTTTAGTTGAGCAAGGCAACCTCAATTGCATGTTTTTCTAAAAACAAGCAAACAAACTACATCCAGCTACTTGTTATAACAAAGAGAGGACTTAAGGAGGAAATGAAACTGGTGTGTGGTATCACCCCATACCTCATGGCCCCAAGTCGACCGCAGCCCTACACATGCTGGTTCTGGTGTCATACGGACTGGGTTTGAATACTGCTCCCATCTATCAACTCAGGAGCAGGTGATGCCATCTTGACAGGCCTTCGTTTTCTCAGTCATGGAAGGGATATAACATCACCTCTTAATTTCTGGAACGTATATATTATAACCCTCCTGGCAGAGAGAGCACAGCGGCAGGGACCCAAAAGGTGAATTACTTAATTAACATCGCATAGTTGAGAAGCGGTGGAACCAAAGTTCCTAGGTGACTTCGGTGCAGACTGCTTGTCTTTAGAGAGTCCATGCAGGTGACCTAAGTACCAGCTGACCGCTGAGTGCTTCTAAGTGATGCTGTCCTACACAGGTCTTGCAGTCGTGTTTTGAATTGGGTTTGTTGTTTCTCTGGTTTTGCTTTGGTTGTTTGTTTTGCTTTCCAGAGCTCACCTTCTACTGCAGCACAAAAATCAGCCCCAGCCCCAGCCTCAAAGCCTTGGGATTCTGGGGCCTTCTGTGTTTTAGGATAGTTAGGATCCGTGGTGGCGTGAAGTTAATCCACAAACTACACTAAATAGTGTTGCATACATTTGTTGTCTTTCTCTTGCCGGTGAATCCAGCCACTGTCTCTGGAAATGGAGTCATCAAAGCACCAGTGGCTCTGCTATGATTTCCTTCTTTTGGGCACTAGATGTCACACTAAGTCAAGCTTTAGAAGTGACTTGGCTAAGTAGGGTGTGGCAATCTCTACCTATAAAGAAACTATAGCTTTTGGGGAAATGTAAAACTTAACTTTGAATTTCGAGTAAAATTCAGAAATTATTTTCTTTTACTCACATACAAACAATTAGAACTGTTAATCAGAGAACAGCACCTTCTTGGCATCTCTGTTCAATTAAATACATCTTGCTTACGTGCACATAAAAACTGTTTCAGTCCTAAAACAAAGGGATTTTTCTAGAGACAGTTCATGCACGCTGATAGGTGGTCATTTGTGAGGCTTTCTCCCCTTTTTGTTGGTTTGTGTAGTTTGAGACAGTGTCTCATGTAGCCCAGGTAGGCTTTGAACTTGGTAGATAGCTGAGGCTGGTCTTGAACTCCTGATCCTCCTACCTCTGCCTTCCAGGTGCTGGAACTACAAACTGATAGTCCTTTTTGCTCTGAGATGGGGAGAGGCTGTTCTTCCCTACAGAGAAACAGACAGGATCCTAACCTGCCAGGGATGCAAAAGGTCAAAGGGTGATGATGATGTAAGGCTTCCTGAGCTCCCAGAGCAGGCTGTGCCCCCTCCCCCCCCAGCCTCCAAAGCTCACTTACTCTGATTTGGGCTCTCAGAAATCTATAGCTGTGCATCCTGGCTGGAGATTTGCCTGTGCAGTCTTTTCGTTGTTGTAGTTATTTGTCTTGTTTTGTTTAAAAAAAAAAAAAAAAAAAGGACCTTTAAAGAATCGGAAGTCAATGACTTAAATGTTTGCTGAAATTTTGATGAAATTCAATTGAAATGTTTGAAATTCTTTGGAGGCTAAAAAGAATTAATTCAAGCCAGATTGAAAGCTTATAATTAAGTCGTAGGCTTTGCAGTTTGTTTTTTCAAGTAACTCAGTAATGAGTTTGAGCTGTGTTTAATTATCTGCATGAGTGTAGGCACATATTTCTATTATAATTAAGGTTGTAAATCATGTTTCCTAGGTTTTCGGGGTTTGTAGGTAATCTATGATGACAAATGATTTTCACTGGAACTAACAAATACCATTGCCTTGTGTTGAGGTTGCTTTGATGAATCAGGTTCTAATTGATAAATTAGCATTTCGTGTGTAGGATGTGTTTGTATGTAGGCGTGCATGTGTGAGTATGTGTGGGGGCCAGAGTTAGCCTCAGAAGCCATTCCTTGGGATGCTATCCACCTTGTCTTTGGGGACAGCATGGTTCACTTGGCCTGCAACTTACTGATTCAATCAGAATGTCTGGCCATCAGGCCCCAGGGATCCACCTGTCTCTGCCTCCCTAGTTCTGAGACTACAAACTCATGCCACCACCTCCAGATTTTGACATGGATTGTAGGCCTTGACGTCGAGTCCAAAATACTACTCTTTGGATTCATCTGTGTCTTCCTCTAACTCTGGAGATGGATGAGCAGTCATTTGGACAGTGCTTTGTGATTTTGACTGGTTCTGCTTAGCTCTGATTTGGCACTTTGCCCCTAGGTTTTATGATTACCACTGCCTTGTGTTTGAACAACCTCAGGTCCCTGGAGACGTCCTTTCTTTCTTTTTGCATGCCAAGGCAGGTGGCAGGCACCCAGATGGAGATAGCACAGGCTGGTTTTCCTTCTAGAACTCCGATAGCCATGAGGACCACACATGTTTTGGTTGCTTCATCCTGTCTGGAAATACAGAAAGGCTACGGCTCATCTTAGTGGAGGATGTCAGGCTGTCTTTGGATGAAATGGGGACCAGACTGTTTCCTATCAAGTCAAGGGTTGATTTTTGCTCGGTGGATGAGAAGGTCTGCTCTGTATTCATCAAGGACTTAGTAAGTCAGTGGCTTGGAAATAAAGGACCGCCCCTTCTTGGAAATACAGGTGTTACCTGCCCAATGGAGTAAAAACAGTGACCTTCAGTCTGGTTTGTACTGTTTGCCTCCTGATTTTCCCACTGACTGACCTTTTTGATTTAGAGCCTTCAGGTCAGGCCAAGACTTTTCATGGTGCACTTTTAAGAAAATGCAGTGGGTTTTTTTTTTTGTTTGTTTGTTTTGATTTGGGGCCTTTATTTTTGTTTTGTTTTGCTTTGAGACAGGATCTTGCTACGTAGCTCACACTGACCTATCATGCTATGTAGACCAGGCTAGCCTCAAACTTGCATCTTTCTGCCTTGGCCTCCTGAGTGTTGGAGTCATAGGCGTGTGCCACCATGTCTATGTTCACACATAGAAATGTACTGAAGCTCACCTGACTTCAATTCAGCCAGGGTTAACTGAGCACCTGCAACGTGCTAGGACCTCAGAAAACAAGCAACAACGAAAACAAATGGCGTGTCAGTCATAAGGCACTTAGAAGAGCATGAGGAAGATGAGACAGCCATGCCATTCAAAAACGCTGGCTTGAATTTGGAATCTTAGTGTGAAAGACAGCCAGCATGAGAGGCAGAAGGCAAATGGATCTGGATACATAGTAAGGAAACTGAGTCACCAAAGGAGGGTGGCTTCTTTAAGGTCCCTCAGCCTTGAGCAAGCTGAGCTCATCTTTGGGCCCTAACCCGGGGAATCTAAATGCCCTGCTCCTGAGTATTTTGTTTTCTTCAGGGTGGACACCCACAAGGCCAGATGGGTTTGTGCAGTTTTGTGAGATCAGCCCAGGGGTTATAGACCGTGTGGGCTTCTAATGTATCTGTCAACTATATATTTATTTCCCTACAGGTCATGGATTAACAGCAGTCAAAGAAAAGGCTGGGGCAACCCTACGAATCCACAGTGCCAATTCCAGATCTCCTGAAGGGGTCCCAAATGATGCCGACAACAATGGACTCTCTGAAAGTGAGTGGTGTGTTCACCTAGTGTTCAGGGGATTTTATTATGCTGTGTGCACAACTGCACAGTGGGAAAAAAGCCCAAGTTCAGATCAGCAAAACACATTCTAACAGGGGTCTTCTCTCTTGCTGTGACAGATGTGACTCCAGATCAGGACCCTGCCGGAGGCCCCCACACTTCTCCTCCGCCAGGGGCAGCAGGGTCGAGGGGCATGCTGTCAGCCCTCACCAACGCGGTTCAAAACACTGTGAGTCCTGAGCTGGTCCTGTTTTCCCTAGTGGCTCATTTCTTTTGATCTCTCCATCTCATGACCCAGATACATCAGCGAAAAGGCAGCCTTGCTCATAACTTTGGATTACAGTTTGTTATGCTGTTTTGCTACAGAGTAGGTATAACCTTGGATCTGAAATAATAAGGGCGAGATGAATTACAGCCTGTGTTTAAAAGAGAATGATTTAGAAGGGACATTCTCCCCCCCCCCCAGTCTGATTTAACAGTGTCCTTTGCAGCAGCTGCAAGGGCAACATCTGGGTGGGGGAAGGAACTCAAAGCCGAGACAGCTGTTCTTCCTGGATCATGTCTCAATTTTCTTAAAATTATGAAATCGTCTACTTACAAAGGACTAGTAACAAGTCAGGAGGAATAGCCCAGAGACCTGCCATACCCCTGCAGTCCCTACTCTGCCCTTCCTTGCAGAACCCCAAATATATCCCTGCAAGTCCTGCCCTTCCTGTGTATTTATTCATCTTTACTTAAGTTGATTTTTTTAAAAAGATGGATACATAACCATTCTCACTCCTGAAGGAAGCTTGATCTCCTATCGACGACAAAATACTGATAGTGTTGAAAGGAAGCCAAGGCACCCCAAGTGAGTTGGGGGAGCTAGCTGGTCCTCAGGGCCAGGAAGAAAAGATTCACTCTACTATCTAGAAGAAACAAACTAGATTTTCTAAAATTTGGCTCATGTCCTTTTTAATCACTTATCCGTTTGTGACTTTAAAGAGAGATGATTGTTCTCCGTGTGCACCAGGAGCCAAGAGCTGACGCCAGACTTTGTCATATGAAGTCAGTTCAACAGTGGAGTGCAGTGCACTATGGGAGAGAAGGGGACTGTAGATGAGCAGGGGACGTTATCTCACACAGTTGTAAGAGGGGAAGTCTGCCAGGAGTAAAGAAAATGTCTGTCCCGTAGTTGCATCTCGAGACCCCTAGGCTGGGCAGGAAGAAGGAGGCGCACCAAGAATGTTTTAGGAGTCCCGCGGCAGAACCGTTCAAGGGTGCCCATGGGAGTGGAGGTAGCTCAGTTGGTAACTCTGGCGTAAAAACACGAACTCATGGCTTGTCACACACCCCCTTTTTTTAAATTAAATTTATTATTGTGTATGCATATGATAGGGGAGGGGCACCTGTACTGTGATGCTCCTATGAACATGAGCGAACAACTTTGTGGAGTCAGTTCGCTCCTTCTGCTTTATGTGGCTTCCGGGCATGGAACTCAGTCACCGGGTTCGTGCAGCACAATTGCCTTGACCCACGGAGCCATCTTGCCAGTCCTGAGCAATTGATCCACTCTTGAGTGCACCATCCACATCCTCAGCTCCCTTCCTGTGTCCTCGTGAACCCGCACGGCCCTCTTCCCACAGTCCCCGCTCCATCTGCAAGCTTGCCCTTGTCCAGCAATGTACATATGCTTTCTGTTCTCACTTTATTCTCTGCGACCTCACGTGGCAGGCAGGCTGTTGGGGGCCACGTAAAACGAAGCGCGCGAAAGTCTGAGCTGCTGAGGAGCCACCGTCCTCTATGTTAGTTGCTTTTATCGTTGCTGGTACAAAACGCCTAGCAGAAATAACACAGGGAAGAAGGTTTATTTTGCTTGTGGTGTGAGAGGATTTGGCCACGGCTGCTTGGCCCCACGGGCTTGGACAGGACATTGCAGTAGTGGGAGTAAGAACACCAGGGGGCTCTTTGCCTTCTGGCAGCCGGGATGCAGAGAAAGAGGAAGGATTGAAGCCCAAGTATAACCTACCTTTAAGGTACCCCCTCTCCCCACCCCCTCCCCCCCACCCCCCACCCCGCCCACTGGCCTACTTCCTCCAATGAGGCTCCACCTCCTGAAGTTTCTAGGACTTTCTCAAATAACACTAGTAGCTGAGGACCAAGGATGTTCATGAGCCAGTGGGGGACACTCTATACTGAACCCCTAGCATCCTTCAAAGTGTCTGCTTTACAAATCTCTTCCATCGTGTAAGTATCGATTTGGTCCCAGATTTGAAAACAAATTCTAAATGCCGGAAATGGAAATGTCTGATAAAGTAAATCCATTCAGCAAGGTTGAAAACTGCCGTTTAAGTAATTATGGTGATTGAAAAGCACACATAGATGATATAAAAATAAAATCTGGCATTTTCATGTAAGGTGAGAAAAATACAGATGTTTGCAGGCTGTAATCCGTGTTGTATTGCTGGACTCCTGTCCAGAGGCTTCAGAGCAATGTGGTTCTGTTCATTTGAGCAGTGTGTGTGCGCCTCGGTTGTTTTAATTTCCGCTAAGAGGAAGGCAATGTCTGGCAAAGGGATTTTTCCAGAGTGGTACCTGGCTAACAGAACAATTTCTACAGCTGGAGGTCCATGGAAGGCAAGCTGTCTTCCTTCATTAATGTACTAATTATATTTGGTGTTCGCCGGTTTCCGAAAGTACGCAAGAACCATCTAAAACAGCCTGAGGGTCTGCTGCTTCAGGGCCCTGGGTTTAAAAATCATCTAAATCAGCCTGAGTATTTGACATTTTAATAACCCACCCCAAATAATACTATTACTTATGCTAAAATTCTTTCAAACCAACAAGGCAATTGGGTCATCTGTTAATTTTATGTCTTAGATACATATCTATTGATATGCCCAGAGCTACTGACAAATACCTAATGTGTACTGTTTTTCCCCCCTTAGCACCATTTTTTAATAACACCACATACTCTGCAAATTATACAACACACGGTTTTTGGGAAAAAAGAAAACAGGATTTATATAGATGTTCAATCTCATGGTGTGAAAAACTTGTTAAAATCAAATAAAATCTTGATTTTAATATTTGAAGAGACTGACAGGTACATGGGAACTGCGGGCCACTGCAAACAGCAAGCTGTAGGAAAATCTAATCTTATGTGGTTTTCTCATTTGCAGGGCAAAAGCGTCTTAAGTGGAGGTCTGGATGCTCTAGAATTCATTGGAAAGAAAACCATGAATGTCCTCGCAGAAAGTGACCCAGGGTTTAAGCGCACCAAGACACTGATGGAGAGAACTGTTTCCTTGTCTCAGGTTGGACTAGATTCTCTCTCGATTTTCTCCTTTCAGCCAATAAAGTCAAAGCACGTGTTCAAACTCAAGTGGCACAAAAAGTAGAAAGAAAGCTAAGTTTCTAACACACTCCACTGAAATCCTCATGGGAGGCAAGCACTGGTCCCTTGTGCATGCTGTCAGTAAACACAGACATTGTGATAAATACGCATTTGGATATAGGAGTATGCATGTTGCTATACATATAGATGGAACATGCGCGCGCGCGCACACACACACACACACACACACACACACACACACACACACTCTCTCTCTCTCTCTCTAGCCAAAGGGCAGCATATTGGTCACACTTGCATACTTTTTTATTTAGTAATCTGTTGAAGATTTTTCCATGCTTTCCAGCTCAGTTTATCCCCTGTGCAATGAGGTGACAGCAATACTTCCTAATGACTATGTTGTGACAATTACACAAGCTAGCACAGAACCTGATAAAGACACACATGTGTACATACATGTATAACTTCTGTTCCACGTAAGATGGTGATGATGTTGGAGCAGTAAAACTTGAGTCTAAAATCCGGCAAATTCTAGCTACTTTTGTTGTAAAATGAAGAGGGGCCTGAGTTCCTCTCCCAAACTACTATAATTTTTTTGGTCACAGTTGCAAGCTAGCTACATTTAAAAGGTTGCACTGTGCAGGGAAATGTGTTGCCCAGCACCCACAAAGGCCAGCAAGGATGCTACAGCTGAAAGAGTGAGCCACAATGGGAGTTGTCAAAGATGAGAGCAGAGTGGTAATGGCTGCAGATGTCGGCACCTCATGGAGGGCACTTGCAGGGCTGTCAGAGCTGGGAGAGCTGCCGCAGCATTTGGAGAGGGTGACAGGAACTGGCCTGGGCTCAGAAGGGATCACTGTGGCTACTCTAGTGAAAAGAGAGCGGTGGAGGGAGGGCCTAGGACAGGGAAGCCTTTCAGCCTGTGGATCGCTCTTGTTCCTCACAGATTGTGAGGTGGGCTGAGATGTTCAGGGATTTACTATCTGAGAGAAAACAGGCAGGAAACTTCAGAAGCCTGGGAGGACCATCAGAGCAGGTTCCTGTCAGAGCCCAGTGAAGGAGGACCAATGGGGCCTGGGAAGACCATCAGAGAAGGTTCCTGTCAGAGCCCAGTGAAGGAGGACCAATGGGGCCTGGGAAGACCATCAGAGAAGGTTTCTGTCAGAGCCCAGTGAAGGAGGACCAACGGGGCCTGGGAGGACTATCAGAGCAGGTTCCTGTCAGAGCCCAGTGAAGGAGGACCAGTGGGACCTGGGAGGACCATCAGAGCAGGTTCCTGTCAGAGCCCAGTATAGGAGGACCAGTGGGGCCTGGGAGGATTATTAGAGCAGGTTCATGTCAGAGCCCAGTAAAGGAGGACCAAAGGGAAGTCTGGGTGGAACTGTGCCAGATTCCACAGAGCTTAAGGAGCTTGGAGAGGGCATGGGGGAGTCCTCTGGGTATTGTCAGCTAATGCCAATAGGACGACCCCTTCCCCAACCCCTAATGCTCTGAGGTCAGGGTGGCTGCTGAGTTTTATTACAAGTGTTAAACCTTCCCAGTGATGGTTTCACTGGGTTATTTTGAAAACCTTAACAGTCAGAACCTTACTAATTTAGTCCTCAAGAGAGACAGGAGAGAGAATTCCTTCCACGGCCTAGCGGGTTCTTGGCTAACAACCTTAAGAACCCAAAAGGAAAATGAGGCTGCCTGTTTTATCAGCACATAATAAACACCAGCCTCTATTCCTGGATGATCTTCCCCCTGTGACCTTGTGGCCTTGGCCCGTGTATTTATGGGGCTCTCTGCAGATATTAAAGGACTCCATAAACTTAATGTCCTTGTAAACTTAATGAGAAATCAAATAAAAGATGCCTAGCACCAAAGCAAGCAAGTGCAGAATATTGTTAATAATGGATAGACCCGTGTCCATTCTGTCGTCTTTGTATTTAAACAACAAAATAACTGGAGGGGTTGGGGGGGTCTGTTTCTTAGCATGCACAAGGCCTGGGTTCCATCCCCAACACTGCAAATATAGGTGATAGGAGGGAAGAGGAAGGGAAGTGAAGGGAGAGGAGAGGAAAGAAGAAAAGAAGGGAAGGGAGGAAGGAAAGACAGAAGCCCAAACATCTATAAGCCGATTTCTATTCGGTGTTCACTTATTAACACTTTTCACTGAAGACGTCTCATGTTTCATCCATGGAAATTTTTTAAAAATGTAACAGGGGAAACTCAGGCCAGCCTCTTTCTGTTTTGAAATCTGCCTGGGCACAGAATTCTCAGTAAGATAGCAAAGAATTGGCATTTCCCAGTGTCAGGCTAACTGTGGTGCCTCCAGGCACACTCAGTACCTGTGGCTCCTCTCAGCTCTCCTCACCCCACCTCCCCACCCTGTACCCCAAACTTCTTCAGCCTTTGGGCTTCCCTTCCTCCAGCTTCTCATTCCTGTATAACCCCACCATTTCTGCTGTTTCTGCCATGCTCTTTTTGCTGTTTACTTCCTCTTTCTTGCACGCTCTCTCTCTCCTCTTTGCTCTTGGCCCTCTTGGCCCTCTCTCCTCTTTGCTGTCTCTCTTTCCTTCCTCTCTCACTCTCCCCGTCTCTCTCCTGTCGTGGCTGCATTCAGTCTACCAGCCGGCCATGTTTGTCTATCACTCCCTCTCCCGGCTCTGGACTCGTCCACTGCCTCTGGCAGTTCTCTCTCTCATATCTACAGTAAACCCCTTCTCCTCAGCCATCCCTTGGAGCGGTCATTTCCTCACCTTATACGTCCAGTGCACTGAAAACTGTCACTATAGAAAATGTGGACACGAGAAAAGAATCAACCACGTGCGGGGACGACCTCAGTAGGCAGCAGAGAAAGCCCCTGTGTTCTTCCTTTTGCTCTTACTCCTAGGCATGGAGGCTTGCTTTGTTTGGCTCAGAAGAAAAATGAAACAGAATAGGTAAACATTAGTAACCAGTATCAGTCTCATATCTATTTACCATTCTTTTAAAATGTATTTTTTAAATAAAATATAATTACATTGTCTTCTCGCTCCTTTTCCTCCCTCCAACCCTTTCCATGTGCCCCCTTACTCTCTCTCAAATTTGTGGCCTCTATTTTCTTAATGTGTGTGTGTGTGTATTTCCTTAATTACTGTAATGTGTGCATGTGTATAATTTCTAAGTATATAAACACAACCTGCTTAGTCTGTATAAAGTTGCATATATGTATGTGTTTTCAGGCTGACCATTCGGTTTGGGATACTTGGGGGCCCTTCCCTGGGGAAGACTATTTCTCTCAGCATTCCTTAGTTGCCTATAGATTTTTGCATAGGGTTGAGGCCCCCCGAGCTCCCCCCCTTCACATTAGTATGTCCATTGGTGTTGTCTTTGTTCATGTCTTGTTTCGGTAGCCGTGGTAATGAGACTTCATGGGGAACCTGAAAACCTCCTCCCTGAGGACTAGTTTTTATGGTAACGGAAGGCACCATGCAAGCTTCCAAGGAACAAGAACCACCATAGTCATACCCAGTTCTGATGCCCATGAACTAAAGCAATGACCAGTACAGGGAAGGGTATATTAGTGGCACAGATATCTAGGCAGTAACCAACAGCTTTCTAGTTGGACCTGATGTCCTCTCAACAACAGGGAAATTATACCTAGTACTGGAAACCAAACCACTCACCCAGAGCTAGTGAGGTCATGAGGGAGAACCTACTACCACCTACTCACAAAGAATCATTTTGAGAAATTCCAAGTGATAAAGGTGATTTTTCAGATAATGTCCATCTTCCCCATCACCTATGTATCTTGCACAGGAAGGCAGCATGGAAAGAGCTGTCTAGTGCATGACCATTGTGTCTCTGCAGATGCTGAGAGAGGCCAAGGAGAAGGAGAAGCAGAGGCTGGCCCAGCAGCTCACAGTGGAGAGGACTGCACACTACGGGTTGCTTTTTGATGAATATCAAGGTTTGTCACACCTGGAAGCCTTGGAAATTCTGTCCAATGAGAGTGAGAGCAAGGTACATTCACATGGGTCATTTGAACAGCATTGTTTGGTGATGCGTTTCCTTAGCAAAACAACTGGGAAGAGGCACAAAGATGTTTTCTCACCTCGTGACTTATGCTGAGGTCTCGCATGCTGTACAGCTTGATGTCCCCTCTAGCTGCTTACAGTTTCCTCTCTGCCCTGTGCTAACCTGTTATTCCACCCAGCACAGAAGGCTCAGCAAATCAAGAGTCCTTACTACCCCTCCTCAAGGCAGAAAAGGCTGCTCTTAAACTTGCCTGCCAGGCACTCTTTTTTGCCACCTCATTCCCAGATCAGATATCCCTCACCAGCCCGTGCCTCTATTCTACCCAATGAAGACAGAATGGCTTGTGTTTCTGTTAACCTGTGGACCTTGAGTGTATATTGTTTCATGAGTTGCAGTGTTACTTATTTGGTCACCTTCATCAGACTATCTGGGTCATAAAAGACAAAGCCATCCCTCCAAGACCTATTTGAAAATGCTCCCACTGAGAAACCTATGAAGCCTAGATCACCAAACAGACAGCCCTATACACCCCAGGAAGACAATTTGCTGTGGATTGGAGGCAAGGCTAGGCTACGTGAGACTCTGTCTCAGGAAAGAAGCCAACAGTGCTAGCAGGGTGGCTCCTATATAGGCAAAGGCACGTGCTGCCAAGCCTGACTACCCGCGTTCAATCTCCAGGACGCCCAAGGTGGATGGAGAACTGATTCATGCCTGCAAGTTGTCCTCTGGCCTCCTTGTGCACGCACGAATAGAATAAAAAAATTAAATTAAAAAAAGCAAGCGAGCAAGCAAAACACTGTTTAAGGATATTTTTTTTAAAAAAAATGAAACAAAAAGATGAAAATCATGACTCTTATACTGATACAAAATAAGCACCTAATAAAGATCTTATTTAGCTCATTAATTAAATGAGGAAAACAGGTGTGTGTTATCGCCAGCTGTAAAGAAAACCAGAGAAAGAATGTTGAATCATAGTTGCAAATAGACCCAAGCTTGCCAACTGGTGTGGGGGGGGCAGATTGCCCTCTGCCTGCAAAACTCGCCTAAAATCCGTCTACGTGTCTACAGAGAGATGGCTTTGCCATCAGCCTTCCACAATTTTCACGGTTGTAAAATTGCTCCCTACATTCAGAATCTCATAATCCAGTAAAAAAAAATGCAATTTCCCACCAAAGCACAAAATTCTCCTCGTGAAAGCTGAGTCTGGAATCGTCCTTTATGTGATTATGCATCAATTTGAGGCTGTGGGATTTTGGCCCTCTCTTATTGCAATCTGCTTGACATGACAATGATGATAAAACCTGCCTTGCAGGATTTCTAAAAGGATTCTGTGAGATAGCCTGCATAAGAGCTCATAGCAGCATGCCTGGTACAAATAAGGTGCTCAGTAAATGCTAGCTGCTGCTTAGTGCATCCACTGGTATGAGTAAACATAATGTTGATGGCATTGTGTTTTACATGCGCTCTGATGCTGTAGATATCTGCTGTTGTTGTTGTTACTTACAATATTACAGGAGGAGACTGGCCCCTACCCTGACAATAATAGAGAGGTTGCATTCTGGTTGGTTCCATCACAGACCTCAGTTGCAAAACAGCCCTTAGGTTCTTCAAACAATCCTCCTGCCTCAGCCTCTCGAGTGCCGAGATTACAGCTGTGAACTTCATAAGGTCCCGTCCACGATGAGTTGGCCATGTTGTTCTGGGGCATTCAGCAAGACAGCACAGGGAGTGCAGCGACCCACTCTCACAGGCCCAGGAGGCAAAACAGGAAGAGGCCAAGGCCAAGGCCTCACAACCCCCTCCAAGGATAGGTCTCCAGTGACCTAACATCTCTCCCTACCTCCACCCCCAAAGGCTCTACCACCTTCCAGTAACTCCAAGCTAGGGAGCAAGCCTTCAACACAGGGGCCTTTGGGGAACATCCTAGAGGGGTCCATATCTTCTCTTTGCACATTGTTTCCACAAGCTTTGCTTTCTTTCCCCAGCCTGGAGCTTTCTGTGACATTCAGGGAGAAATGCAGAACTTGTGAAAAGTTCTGAATGGTGCTGTCGTAAGCAGTCCTACAAATCTATGTGAAAACCAGCAGAAGTCGTTTTTTCACTCCTGTGACAGCCCAGAATGGAGAACCTGGTCAGCAGGCGGCTTCCTGTACTCGGGTTAGATTAAAGGACACAGGCCCCCAGCAAGAATACAAGCGGAAGCCCTTATTGAGGTCTCAGGCACAGCTAATGACACACTGTGGCTACCGTAGAGATGTATTTATAGCACAGTGACCGTGGGTGATGGAAATGCACATATTTCAAAACGGCTGAAAGCATCAACTTGAAACATTCTCACCACAAATACGGCATGAGGCAATGTATTCATAGATCCATTCACTGGCATGATGCACCCAGTGTGTACACATGTCAGGTCACCGCACTGTGCCTCATAGATACAGGTATGGTGACATGGGCCTGAATCCCAGCCATTGAGGAGCCTGAGGCAGATTGATTTCAAGTTCAAGGCTTGTCTGGGTTACAGCGTGAGTTCAAGGCCAGCCTTGACAACCTAAGGAGACTGTCTCAGATTAAAAAGTGGATGAAAAGAAATTTAAAAATGACGGAGGATAAGGCTCAGGGATAGATCATGCACAGGGTCCTGGGTTCAGCTCCTGGCACTGAAAAGAAATTATTTAAATTCAATTTAAACTTAAAAATAAGGGCCAGCAAGATGGCACATCAGGTGAAAGTACTCACTGCCAAGACTGATGATGACCTGAGTGTTAAACCGTGGAACCCACGGGCAGAGGGAGAAAATCTCTGCCCTTTACACACACACACACACACACACACACACACACACAAAACATGTGAGAAATAAAGTGAATGAGAAAAGGGCTTCAGGCCTTTGTAGTTTGGAGGGAGATAAAGGGCTTACCTAGCATATGCGAGGTCCTGAGTTCAAGTCTCAACCACCTCGGAAACAGACAGTAGAAAAAACCTCACAGGATGACTCCCTAAAATCGAACTCGCAACAAATACATCCTACAAATTATTCGAGACACACTTATACTAAGAAAATAATCATTGCGTGTCTGAAACACAAATTTAACTAAGTTGCCTATGTTTACTTGGTAAGGTTACAACTGTCTTTTGCCTCAAACTGCTGTGCACAGATAAGGGAGATACCATTGTTCCAGCTCCACCCACATCCCCTTGCAAGCAAGCAACTGCCTCTAGTCATCACGCGGGTTCACACTGGCCTCAACATAGCTCAGGAAAGAGATCCACTCAGTAACCTGGAGAGCGCTCTGGAAGAGGAAGCATCCAGTGTGTCCTTGTGTCCAAGTCTAAAAGGAGTATTGGATGGCACCATCCTCTAATGCTTTATGGTCTTCTGAGTCCCGTCAACCTGAGGAAGTAGAGAGGATGCTCCCTTTTGAAAGCTGTGGACAAGAAAGGATGCTCATTATGTCCACTGTTATTTCATTGACTGAGACTCAGGCACAGCAAGGAAAAAGAAAGAAAGGAAGAATTGGTGCTGGAGAGAGGGCTCAGTGGTTAAAAGTGCCTGCCACATAATCGTGAGGACTGGGGTTCAGACCTTAACACCCACATAACAACATAACAATCCATGCACACCCACATTGTCATCGTGCACAACACACACCACACCGTCATTGTGCACACACATACTGTCATCGTGCGCACACATACCACACCTTCATCATACACACGCACAATAATAAACAGGATCAGACTGGTTCTAAGCCAGACCTGGCAGTGCAATACATGATAAATGTGAAAAACGAATCATTTTGTTTCCATTACACTCAGTTGCATTTTTTTCTTTACATGGACACCCTGTGTACCCTCATGTGACCTGAACAATACTCTACCTAGTACCAAGCAGTCAATCAGCATTCCTTTAGTATTGAAGAATGCATGATTACTTATTATTTATTCTTGAATCCAACTGCAATTCAGTGCACATCACTGTGGCCCAATGGAGAAAGCTCAGAGGGAGAAACAGAAGCATAGTAAGAGGCAGGCTCGCAGAAGACCAAGGCCAGAAGGACTGGCCAGGAGCCATAGAGCGGGGTACATTTGCTGCTACCTGCCAAACTGCATGGCTAATGGGCTTCATGTTGATTTCCTGCCAAGCATCCTCCCAGAGCCTTGGGCAGGCACCCAGTGATGTGCTTAAGCACTCAGGAAAATGGAGTCTGTCATCCTGGATGCCCTGCCTGACTCTTAGCCTGGTGTGTTGATCTACTGCCACATGAACATTGCAACCTAACCCAGGGAGGACTGAGCTCCTCTGCGGTTGCTCCCTCCAGCATCTGACTTGCAAAATGAAAAAATAAAAACTTACAGCCTTACCTCATTTTCTAATATGATATTCCATGCCCCGTGACCAATCTGGAAATTCAAATTAGTCTTCAGAGGATGGTTGGCCATCTGTACTTGTTTTGAAGTGTGCACAGAGGGTACTGTCAAAAGAGAGACTCTGAAGGGGAGCAGGGGTGAGTCAGTCCTCCTCTCACAAGCTCTCCCTACACCACTCCTAGCTCCCCTAAGGCAGAGTGACCCTGCTGTGCCCTTCCCGCACATCCATTAAGGCTGATACCCCTTGATTTGGGCTTCTTCCTTCCTCCACAGCAGTGGTTCTCAGCCTTCCTAATGCTGTAAGCCTTTAATACAGCTCCTCAGGTTGTGCTGCCCCCAACCATATAATTATTTCACTGCTGCTTCCTAACTGTAATTCTGTGACTGTTATGAGTCGTAATGTCAATATCTGATATTCAGGATATCTGATACGCGACCCACAGTCTGAGAAACTGCGCTAGACACTTAGCTCTCAGAAACGGAAAAAGTATCTTGGGCATTTTTGTAAACTTAGTGTAAGTCTTGTCTAATAAGTATTTTTGTGTGTGTGTGTGTGTGTTTGATATTTCATTTATTGAGCGTCATAGGGTTTAAGTCAGTTCTTTTGCTTTAATGATCAAGGTGACCTTGTAAGATAGATATAAACAGCCCCTACTTCATAGATAGAGCCAAGGCATAGGAATATAAATTATACAGGGTCAACAATTAGTGAGTGAGGAACTGATATTTGAGCTGTCTGGAGGTCAAAGTGTGTTTTAACCACTATGATAAATGGTTCCCACCCCATTGACCAATGCCGTTTGCTTCATATCTGTTCTTTACCGCACAAAGGAACACAAGGATGTGCGGGTCCTGCTTTAGGAACAAGATAATTAGCCCTGCATGGCAACTTGTTCCTATAACAGTATTTCAGAAGCTGAGGCAAGTTCAAGTTCAAGTTCAAGACCAGCCTGGACCTTAAAGTCAGTCCAAAGCCAGTCTGGACTATATACTGAGATGTAATAGGAACAGCAATAACAAAAGAATGAAAAGACTGAGTCCCAGGGAGCCGATGCTCTGAAGAGGCGAAGAGCCAACTCTCCCTTACCTCCCACACTGCTGCTCACTCACTTCTGTCTTGGGAAACTGGAGACAGGCAGGTGGATCTCTGTGAGTTCGAGGCCAACGATGACACTTAAGATGACCTATTTTTTTTTCCAGGTTCAGTCATTTTTAGCATCGCTGGATGGAGAGAAGCTAGAACTCTTGAAAAATGACCTAATTTCCATCAAAGACATCTTTGTAGCCAAAGAATCAGAGAGTGAAGCAAATCCAGAAGAACAAGGTAAAGAGATGTAAACAGCAAGATAGACTAACCGGTGGGATGCAGAGACGTAAACAGCAAGATAGACTAACCGGTGGGATGCAGTTGCTGAGAAACCACCCTTTGAACTGGGTGGGATCTACTTAATTCCGGTGCTCATCTTGAATGCCCTTTGCAGCTACTGGGGGTACCTGGGCTGGTCACAGCTGAGCAGGAGGAACCCCATCCTTTCTCTGGTGTCCAGCATAGTTCCTGGCTCGTCACCACCCCACAGTAAATGCAAAATGTCAAATGATAAGAGCGCAGTTGGCTGGGCCTAAATGACTACCATGGACGCTGCACTTTCTAATTCCATGTGTGGATGTTGTCGGCTGTGGCTGATGACCATGGTGCATAAGGCCTGATAACTTTGTTATTCCTTTTCATCCCTGTGTGGAGGAGTTGTGCATTTACATGTGTCCCGTGTGAATACCTGGGACAGGGAGATCTGAAAAGTACAGTTCTGGTGTGGGAGGCTGGTAGCCTAGCAGCACGACAGTGCCTAGCCGTATGAGAGCCCGAGTTCAGTTCCCCGCACCACACCAGAAATACAGTTCTGCCTGTGGTTGTGCCATTTCTCCAGGTGCCCCAGGATGAGGTGTTTCACTTGAAGGTCACGGAGTGAGTGAGGTATACACATCTCGACAGCCTCTCCCTTGTCTTAGTTGCTTTTCTATTGCCATGAAGAGGCACCATGATGAAGGCAGTTTACAAAAGAAGGCATGTAATTACAGTTTCGGAAGATTGGTCCGTGACCACCATGGTGGTGAATGTGGAGGCGGCAGACAGGCATAGAGCTGGAGCAGTAGCTAAGAGCTTACATCCTGATCTTCAGGAGAGACAGAGACAGAGACAGAGACTGGGCCTAGCAAGGACTGTTGAGACCTCAAAGCCACCTCCCAGTGACACACCTCCTCCTCCAACAAGGCCACTCCTCCTAATCCGCCCTAAACAGTTCACCAACTGGAGACAGCAGTCAAATATATGAGCCTATGCGGCCATTCTCATTCAATCCACCACACCCCTCAAAAGTGACCTGAACCCACAGGCATCTAGAGCCTATGTAAGAGAAAAGAATTCTCAGAGTTGGCCATTACCAGTTACTACACTGGTCATCCACTTGGGAGTGGAATAGAGTCAAGCATTTGCTGTATACAGGTGCCTTCTTATGGATATGACAGTTGTAGGCACCATACCACAGGGGCTCCCTGGAGTTTGTGCCAATGGTCAGAGCAACCGCAGATACAAGGTTAGCTGCTTCTAGGAGCAATAGAAAATCCCACTGGAAACCTTTTCAGTGATTTCCTGAACAAGTCCTCTGGCCCTGATGAAAGGAGTATATATCTCTACTACATCCTGGAGACAGTGCTGCATAGTCCAGGAGCTGTCATAAGGATCAGAGTAAAACCATACATAAAAATATACATTATGGATCTTGGCATACAGAACTGCTCAAATATGTTAGCTGGTGTTATTGTTGTGCAGTGTGTCAATGCAATACCAGGGAGACCGGGGAGTCAGAGAAAGCTGCAGCTTTTATTTATCATTGTACCTGTCATGCCCTACCATGCAGAGTAGTGACAATAGGCATTCACACTGTCACCGTCAAGTCACGGAAACGTTTTGTTCCCAGATGCAGTATTATATGCCTTTAATCAAAGCTCAGCTGCAAGGGCTTTGGGGACCCAAGATAAACCTATAGATGCCCCTCTCCAGCCCTAACCATCACCCCAATCAGGCCCTTCTTCAAGCTCATGATACTGAATTAGATCTTGATCCTGCTGGCGTGACATTCAGAAAGGATTTTTAAAAATGGTCCCCCGAGCTGAGGAGAGGGCTCAGCCAATAGAGTGCTTGCCAAAATCAGTGACATACTCCTGTAATCTCAGCTGTGAAGAGGTGGCAGAAGCAAGCTTGTGGGCCAGCTAGTCTGGCCTCTCCCTCTTCCATGAAGTTCCTGGCCAGTGAGAGACCTGGTCTCCACCAACGTGGGGAAGACCCCTGAGGAATGAACCAATGTTGTCCTCTGGCCTCGCCAGGCATGCTATGTATGCACATAGCCACAGCCACGGATGCATCCACACCCATGTGGGGACACACACGTGCACACCCAGAACTCCATATTTTCATAGACATCAGAGATGTTGTTGCTAATGCAGAGTGAATCACACCGCTTCTGATCGGTGCCGCTCCTTAGAGAGGAGACTTGAGTCTGTACTGCCGAAAGAAGATGTTCTCATAATATAGAGCCTCATTCTGTAAATTGAGGTTTTTGGATTTCACACACAGACACGCAAACATGCACATGCACACATGCGCAAGCACACACACCAAAGTGCTGAATGTCATATTTTGAGAAAATTGGGGGCTGGAAGGTGGAGAGATGGTAAATTTGTCTCTCCTTCTATGACAAAAGCCTATTATCTCCTGTAATAGATCCATTGTCCCCAAAGGGCATCTCCAGATAATCAAAACACTATTAATTTTCATTAACTTAATTTAATAAATAAATGTCATTCAGACTCTTAATGAGGCACTGGGAGAGAATACCAGAGGTGTTGTTGTAGAACCAACCCCATCACATGGTGTGAGGCAGCTCCAGGAGGGTGGAGGGGTTACCCAAAATACAACAGGAAAGGAATCTTATCCGTGGAGTATGAAAAAAATTCCAAGAGCAAAATTCTGGCAGAAATCTAAGCATTTTCACCAGGTTCCTTTTGTTGTTGTTGTGAATTTTTCTTATAAATGTACTTATATTACTAAAAGCCTCCAACAACTAAATAATTTATTTGGTAGTCTCAGGAAGTATAATAATAAACTGTCATCTTCTAGATAAATTTAATATTGGGCTCCTGCGCACTAAATAACACTGGCTCATGGTTTGCACGCTTGTCTTTGCAGCACAATGCAGTCTCATCAAACAGCGTGGCTCTCTAATTTGCTTTACCGTGACTATAAGGAGAATTTAAAAGTCCATTTTCTGTTTTTATTGCCTTGGGGAAGTTCTCTTGGCCATATATACAGGCTGAGAATAGCAGTAATGGTCTTTGTTGCAACATTTATTTTCATCTGCTTTTATCTATTTATTTCTAGTGATTTTTTCCATTCTGAAATACATGCTAAAAGTTACTGGTATATGTCTAGTAGAATTGACGCACATTTAAAAGCTGGAGCCTCCTGAAGTACTTGTGTTCTGATTTACTGTCGATTCCCACCAAATGTATTTAACCTTGTGTGTCCATGTCTGTGTGGTGCATGACAGTTCCTTTACATAGTTTTCCACTTTTACAAAACAACTCAACATTGTTGCGTTTGGCTCTTATAGTAACTAAAGGGGGAAGGATGGGATTGCCGTAATGCAGTGGCAGGATGCTTGCTTAGTGTGAGAAACTCTCCAAAAGTACAAAATAAAATTTACAAAATAAAAAAGGACTAAGGGTGAGTTTGATTATCCCCAGCTAATGGGGTGTGGGGCATGGGGGGACAGGAAGTGGCAACCTGAGGCAGTCTGGTGTCTGGTTTCCAGCCCCAGAGGCTAAGGAATGGGCTGGGGTGGAAGCCAGGTGTAGGCCTCAACCAAGGGCCCCTACACTGCAGCGCAGCCTCACACAGGCCTTGCCAGCCGCTTTTCTTGGAATCTCCCTTCCTTCCTCTCTCTCCTTCCTCCTCCTTCTCACCCTCCCTTCCACCTCCCCCTCCTTGGCTAATGGAGTCTCATTCTCACTTCCCTTCAGACATCGCTGTAGGAAGCTTTCTCCATACTCCTGCTCTGAGAAGCACAGTACAGAAGAGCAGTTACCTTCCTGGCTAAAGAGTTTTCCCCTCCTTGCCTCATCACGAGGCTCTGTGTACCCCTAGCACACACACCTCACCACTGGCCTCCTTACTGTCTCCTGAACTTGACAGGCACATCCCTGCTGAACGGGCCTGCCACCGCCAGGCTGTGCCTCCCCCGACCTCTGAGGCTGTCCTCAGGTGGTGGCTACACCAATGCCATCTTTCCCTTTTTAGTTACTATATGAACCGAACCCAACAATGTTGAACTGTTTGCAAAACTGGAAAATTTGTGTGAATGAGTTATTATGCAGCACACTGACAGGAACACACAAACACTAAATGTACTTGGCGGGAATTGACACTAAATCAGAACAGAAATGCTTCAGGAGGGTCCAGCTTTTAAGGGTGCGTCCGTTCTTCATAGCTTCCCTCCTTCCTTCCTCCTCTTATCTGTTCAGACCCCCATAGCGAGCATCACCGCGCGTCATAAACACCAGGGACCTTTTCTCACAGCTTAGAAGGATTTCTGAGCTCCCGGTGCTGGCAGAGCTGGTGTCTAGTTGGGGTCCATCTCTGGGCCACAGGCACTGTCCTCTAGCTATGCCTCCCGTGGGGGCAGAGGCCAGCCAGCTCTCTGGGGACTCTTTCAAAGGACACTAATCTATTCCTGAGAATGCCGTGGTGCTCATGACCTAAAGCCCCAGCTGCTCATGCTATCACCCCTGGTGATGAGGTGTCAACACGAGTTTTAGGGACACACAAACATTCGGAGTAAACCTCTTGCTGTAGTCTGGGAACTGGGTTCAGTTCCCGGCACCAACTGGGCTCACAGCCATCCATCCAGCATCCTCTTCCGGCCTCTACTGACCTCCCTGGGTACCAGGCATGCCCGTGGTACATATACATACATGCAAGCAAGCACTCATACACATAATAATAACATAAATAAATAAAATATAAATAAATAAATCATTTTGTAATAAAGTTCCTAAGTTATAGCCCACCCCTAGCCTTCTCCCATGGTGTATACTTCTCCATAAAATTCACCACTTGACATAAATGTTTTGTTTATCCATTTGTTTATTGACCTGCCTCCCTTGTGAGAATATAGATCATAATAAACAGATCAAAGATAAACATTTTGAACAGACCCACAGGCCGCCTTGGCTATCTTTATGAGCTGCCCATCAACCATTTTTCTTTAAAGCTGAAAGTAGCGTATCCAGGCAAGTGTGAGGTACAGTGTTTCTCGCGTGACTTAGCCTTCCCCAAAGGTGCGCCTGGGTTCTGGCATGAGCCTGGGTGCGTTCTTCACAGAGGGCTTTGCACACATTCAATCAGGCCAGATTACTGCTGCTTTTATTCTCCCCCCAAGGGGGCTTGGGAGTCCGTACTTCAGAACCTGGCATTGTCTTGAAATGACAAAGGAGAGAAGGGCATTGCCACTTTTAAAGCTCTCTGTTGCCTATCAGGAATATCTATTTTCATATCATGATAATATGACTATACTATACAACAAATATTATGTGATTATTGTGTTTAGATCATATGATAAATAATAGATTATCACAATGATATTTTCTTTAGCATGTACTATGTTCCAGTCACTGGGTTAGAAATGAGTTAAACTTCTCTCTGTCCTTAGATAGCTTCCAGTCTGAGAAAATAGATCATTAAAAAGTATTAGAATGCCACTCAGGTATCCTAGGGAACCTTGGGAAATTTCTCCAGAGAGAGGATGTTACATCAGAGTACTCACCCAACTGAAATTCTGCTCACTCAGCCCTGCAACCCATCCTCAGAAGGGCACCCTGGGCATCGTCAGAGTTACAGCCTGAAGCCTAGCAACACTCTGGGCACCAGGCCTCTTAGGCCTGACATGGGTTGGGCATCTATCTGTCCTCTTACTCTTTTACCAACTAGCTATGGGCCACTAGAGCTGTGGTCCCAAAACCACAAGTGCAAGGCCTCTCCTTACCCTCTGTGGTGTCTGAGCCAGCCTAGGGGTGCCCTGGTGCCAGAGGCCTGCAGCTAGGCCTTGACAGCCCTCTCAGGACAGCCTGCTGCTTTCCTGCTGTGCTCACCATGGAAGACGTGACATCCATCTTACCAGGCAGCCCCCGGGCACACTGCCACAGCCTCTCCTTAGTCTACCCCAAACGCGTACAGGCTGCAAAGTCGGGAGAACTGCCACATTCTGAAGGATGAAAAATAAATAAATCACGCTCCTTACTTCTGTCGTGTTCTATTTCTAGGCCTAGAAGAAAAGGGCGAAGAATTTGCTAGCATGCTTACCGAACTCCTGTTCGAATTACACGTCGCCGCCACACCTGACAAACTCAATAAGGTCAGAACCAACCCATTCTGTGCCTTTGGTTTTAAAGGGACCTGGGGAGGTAGGGTCTCGGTTATAAGATTCCACAGAAACAGAAAAACATCAAACCCCTATGGCACAGCCGCGGGAGGAGAGTCTGAGGTCGGTAATGAGTATCTGAGGGGCAATGTGATGTCTGCAGGAATTCTGGGACTTGCCTTCTGTAATTTTACTAGTGATTATCTGTGACCTTGAAAAAGTCAGTTAATCTCTCACAGTGAAATAGAAATTTCTGTCAGAGGATGGTTGTCTTCAAAGTGAGGTGGAGGGGAATCACCAGGGCCTTTTCCAGACTCTACTCTTTGCCCCACCTCTTAAAAAGACAGGCCAGTTTTGAGAGCTGGGAGTCATACCTCTCCTCCTACTGGGGCGGCTGCTGCTGCTGGAACTGTCTTAGGACAGTTCAGTTTTGGCGGTCCAGCTTCCTCTGACACCACAGCGCATTTTGCAAGTTAGTACAGGGTCTTGCTATGGGGTTTCTTAAGAAGACACTGAACATTACTTATTCAAAGTTATATAATGGTTTTTTTCTCTCTCCTTTTCTCTTACCTTATCTAGCAGAGGTTTGTATAGCCACTCACCTATTATAATGCGTGAAGAAAAAGGGCAGAATGAGGTATAGAGGTGGCAGATGAGTAATTTCTTTCTCTCTGTTAGGGGTCACTGATCTGGCAGCTCAGGGACTTGAACACTGGGAAATTGCCTCATTCATCTCCTTGCAGCACCTGCCACTGCTTGGAAAGGAGCGTGGGGACTTCTCAGTTGCGTGGGTCAGCATTTATTCCCAAAAGAGGACATTTTAGGATGCCTCTCCCTTAATCTCCTAGCTCTTAAATTACCGCCCCCCCAACATTCTGACATGTTAAGCTTGGACACACAGGCTTTACGGTAAGTAGTTCAGCGTAAGATGAGTGACAGCGTCTACTTAAGCAAACAGCGTGAGGGACCCGATGAGCCCTGGATGAGGCTGACCTTTCTCTGAATTCAGGAAGCCACAGACCGGACCCGGGAGATGGTTTCTGCAGCTTCCAATTCGCCACAATTTTGTGGGTCACGGGGTTGTTTATGTTGCACTCCCAGAAGAGGTTGGAAGGCCTGCCCTGAGTCAGAAGGAGCAAAGCCATGGTTCTTCCTTCCATCACTATGCATTATCAGTTTCTGACATTATTAGGAAAACCACCATGTGAGGAAATTCACTCTAGCTATGACCGTTACTGATCTCTAATGCCTACGAGAAAAGCTGCAGCTCATCGTCTGTTGCTGGCCATGAAACACGAAGACCACACCGTAGATGGTACAGCCTGTCTGTCATTTTTATTCTCATCTGAATATCATTTTAAAATGTTCTTTTTAGAATTTGGAGTGATGGCTCAGAGGGTAGGAGCATGTAGTAGGGAGGAGAGGGCTGCATTCCCAGCTCCTGGTTAGCTTATACCTGAAATAATTACACAGAAACTGTATTCATTTAATTACTGCCTGGCCCATTAGTTCTAGCCTCTTATTGGCTAACTCTCACATCCTGATTAACCCATTTCCATTCATGTGTATCGCCACTGGACTGTGGCTTACCGGCATGAGTCTAAGCAGCGTCCGTCTTGGCCAGGAGAATCATGGCGTCTGCCACACTTTCCTTCCTCCCAGCATTCCATCCTGTCTACTCCACCTACCTGGTTTCTGCCCTATCAAAAGGCCAAGGCAGTTTTCTTTATTCAACCAATGAAAGCAATACAAATGAAGAAGCACCTCCTACACCAAGAGCACTGACTGCTCTTCCCAAAGGACCCAGGTTCAATTCCCAGCACCCACATGGCAGCTCACCACTGTCTGTAACTCCAAGATCTGAAACCCTCACACAGACATACATGCAGGCAAGACACCAATGCACATGAAATAAAAGTAAATTAATTCTTTTTAAATTGCCTTTCTAAACTTCTAAAGCCCTTCAACATGCTCTATTCACTTTCCCTTCCACCCTCTTTCCCTCGTCTATAGTTTCTACAAACAACGAGGTTGCCATCTAAGGACCTGAAGGAATCCATACATCCACCCTGGAGGGTTGAGCTTGAAAGGACTTGGTTTCCCCATTCCCATGACAAATGTCTTGTTTGTTTGGGGCCTTTGCAGGCCATGAAGAAAGCTCATGACTGGGTAGAAGAGGACCAAAGCCTGGTGTCAATAGATGTGACCAAAAGACCAGAGGAAGAAGAGAAGAAGGAAGAAAAGGAAGAGCGAGCCAAAGAACCCGAAGAAGACAAAACGGGGGGGAAAGGAACTAAGACTGTGGAGGTAAATCCACACCACATCACCCACAGTTATCAATCCCAGCTTTATGTCAGCTTCATTTCAAGTGCGGATAGCCACTTTCCATTCACACCGTGCCCTGCCTTCTAGAAAGTGAGAGTTTCCCTACTCCAAGACGTATCGCTTAACTTCCTGTACATTTTCTGCACATTTTGTAGCTTGTCTCCATAACTTTATAATTTAGAAGCAGCAAGATATTCCAGAGCATAATTGATTTATCTTTACAGTAAATCTCCATCTTACATGCAAATTTGATACTATAAATTTTCTTTATGATCCCTCACTAAGGAAGTAATTGAAGCTCTTTTCTTCCCCTAAAAATGTTCATGCCATGGCTTCTTTGCTGCAGTTTAATGTCTGTGTGTATGCTTTATGTCCTGCCCATGATCCAAAGTCATCCGCACTAATTACTCATTATGCCAGATTCTAACTTTCAAGCCCCTAAGGGAGATCACTCCGAGGAAACATGTTCTCTAAGGAGCTTTCCTTCATCTTTCCTTCCACACCTCAGTCACCACTGGGCCTACTGGGTGTCACTCTGGCTATTGAGGACACAGGGGTGACTAGGCTTGTCTCGTCCCTGGGGACCTGGCAGCACACAAACACACATGCGCACATACATACACACACACACACACACACACACACACTGTATGCGCAGTTTGTCTCTGTGTGGAGGTCAGAGGTTGACTTTTCCCATCCTTTTTAGTCACTCTCCACCTTATTTCTTTTTGAGTTCAAGTCTCACATTGAACCTGGAGTCCCCCAACTGTCTATGGCCCATGAGCCCCAGGGGTCAGCTTGTCTCCACCCTTCAGTCCGGGGGTTAGAGGTGTGCAGGTGAGGTGCAGGATCCATACCCGGTCCTCATGCTTATGCAGAAGCACTTTACTGACTAAAGCATCACCCCACCCCTTGAGTTATATACGGATACAGGATCACATCATCTAGGGACCAGGAGGGAGCTCAGTAGTATAGTATAGCTTAGCGTCATGTCCTCTTTTTTTTTTTTTTGTAATGTGGCAGGGATTTTTGAAAAGAGACTTGTTTGTGAGTAATTCTCCTGCGTGCATTCATTTCAGGAAGTGTACATGTTATCCATCGAAAGTCTGGCTGAAGTAACTGCGCGCTGCATTGAGCAGCTTCATAAAGTTGCAGAGTTAATTCTTCATGGACAAGAAGAGGAGAAACCGGCTCAGGACCAAGCAAAAGTTCTGATAAAGTAAATACCACTTTTAATTCTTACTTTTTAAATTGTGTGTGTGTGTGTGTGTGTGTGTGTGCTCCCGCATGTGTGTGTCTGTGCATGTACATGTGTGTGCATGTGTGTATGCCATTCAAATGCACATATGCACATACTCCAAGCAACTGAAGATTTAGATTTTCATATCAACTGTTCCGTTACTCTATGGTCATTTCAAAAGATAAGGACTCCCTTAGGAAATACGTTATATAGCAATAAATAATAATATAACATAGGAGTTGTTTATGAGATTTGAGAGGAGACATAATAAGCTGGGTGTTAGTGGCGCACGCCTTTAATTCTGGCACTCGGGAGGCAGAGGCAGGTGAGTCTCTGTGAGTTTGAGGCCAGCCTGGTCTGCAGAGTGAGTTCCAGGACATCCAGGGCTACACGGGGAAACCCTGTCTTGAAATAGACAAAAAGAAAAAGGAGACACACTAAATCATTCATCACAGAATATTGAGGGGAATTCTACTTTTATGCCACACCAACAGAGAAAGGATATTCTAACTTCTCAGCTACCTACACAAAAGTAGGCAGACACACCCCACCCTTTTAGAGACTTTACCGGCCCTGTATAGTCTATATTTCTGGGCATGATAGCCACTGATGCAAGCCAGTTAGTTCTCTGTAGGCTGCATTCCTGCATCATATGCATTGCAGTTTATGTTCTTCAATAAGCCATTGTTGTTATTATTAGTTTATCTAGTGTTATGCAAACACTATACATAAATATATATACATATATATATGCACACATGAAAACAGTTGGTGTGAGATCTTCTTGAAAATCGAAAACAGAGCTAAAAATAAGTCACTAATTTTTATGTGTATAATTATATAATATGACATGGAATTTTAGTTGATGTCCAAATATCCCTCCATTATTATTGAAGCAAGGGAGCCCAAGTAGCCCCCAAGAAAATACACTGGGACACATACACATACACAAACACACATTATCTACACTCACTTCCCAGCTTGCTAATCTTACTACATTATGTATTTAGAAAGAAATTATATTTATGCAACAATTCTAGAGAGATTGTGTACTTTCTAACATATGGAAGGAAAAGAGAACGAGAAAGCAGGAAGCTTTGAAATGCTGAAGACAGCATCTAGAGACTGCTTTGTCTTCACCATACAGATTGGAAGGAGGAGAGCTGAGGCTCAGAAGTCCCAGGGCATGAATCCTGGACCTTGCTCTGAGCACCTTTTTGACCCCTGTCCTGTTTGTCCCAACCTCCTCAAGCTGCACGGGCCCCCAGCTCGTCAGTTCAGTGAGTGCCCTTCCACCACCTGCCCAAGAACACACAGCATGGTTCTCTGCTGTCTCCTGGCCTTGCCCATGATGCTTCCTACATACAAATTTCAGATGGGTGGACGCCTCCATAAAGTCCGTCAACTACTACTTAGGCCTGGGGTGTAGTTCAGTGACAAGGCTGGATTAGCACATGGGAGGTCCTAGGTCTGTTCAACAGCAACATACGGAAGGAGTGGGGCGCTGGGAAGGTGGCGGATTCAGTAAAGTACTTGCTGTGTTCACCTGAGGGGCTGACTTCATCCTCAGTCCCCTTACAAAGAGCCAGATGAGGTTGCAGGCACCTGCAGTCTCAGAGCTGGAGAAGTGGAGAGAGAGGAGCCCTGGGGCTTAAGCTGAACTTGCGAGTTTTCGTGTGCAGTGAGAGAGCTTGTCTCAGGAAATAAGATCAGACCCAGCTGGAGGTGGTGATGCACATCTTTAGTCCCAGCACTCAGGAGGCAGAGGCAGGTAGATCTCTGAGTTTTAGGCCAGCCTGGTCTAAAGAGCGAGTTCCAGGACGACCAGGGCTACACAGAGATGCCCTGTCTTGAAAATCAAAGGAAGGAAGGAAGGAAAAAATAAAGAGGGAGGGTGGGCAGGAGGGAGATTGGGCAGATTAAGGAATGCTCAGATAGATTGACCTCTGACCTCCACACACATGTAAACACACACCTCCTTCCCCCAACATGTGTCATATGCACCTACATACACACAAAGAAAACTCTGAATATGCAGTTTAGGTAGAGTCCCTATCTATCAAAAAAGAAAACCTCCTTCACTGACTTTAGGAGATCTTCTAATGTGGAACTATCATTTTCCTAATAGCCTTTTAATCACCATTAAATCACCCGCTCTAATTGTTAGGACCAAATCAGACAGAACATACATTGTTTGGCAATTACATTGTTTTCAGTTTTTGTCATCTGCGGTGTTAGGATAAACATTCTTACTAATTTTGTCTGTCTTGCTTTATTCGGAATAAAGACTTAGAAGTAGAATGGCCAAAGTAAAGTTCGAATTTTGAGATATCCTAAAGACATTTTCTAGGGGATCATTATTTTGAGGCATATAGTAAAAATGTAATCAGGATACAGAGAGAAGCTGGGTGGTGGAGCATGCCCATAGTTCCAACTCTCTGTAAGCCGAGGCAGGAGACCTCATGTTATTCAAGGCAGGTCAATCTGGACCACACAGTGACACACTGCTAAAAGGGGGGGGAAGGGGTAGAGCACTTGCTTCATCAGTGCAAGACCCTAGGTTGTTCCCTAGCAACAGAAAGTGTGTGTGTGTGTGTGTGTGTGTGTGTGTGTGTGTGTGTGTGTGTGTGTGCAAGTGCATGCATGTGTGCGCATATGGGTGTGTGCGCATGTGTGTGCATGTGCGTGCATGTATGCACATGTGTGTGTGCATGTGCATGCGTGTGTGTGCGCGAGTGTGTGTGTGCACTGCATGGGCGTGTGTGCTTGTGGTGTGTGTGTGTGTGTGTGTGTGTGTGTGTGTGTGTGTGTGTGTGTGAAATACCTGTGTTTTAATCCCCTTTCTGTGATTACTACTGTATGTGCCATGCAGGTTACTTGGCAGGTTGAGTTAGTCACTGGGTGACATGTGATTAAGTGCCTCGGTGAGCAGCCATTATTTTAAAATGACCCAGATGCTGGAGGAAAGCCACCTGGCCTGAATTTCCAGTCCTATGAAAATGATGCTCAGGCCTGATATTTCCCTGCACATGGCTTTGATTCTAAAAGGAGGGCAAACTAATTAGATGATTATTCCTTAATTAAACTGAAAAGGAAACTGCCTGTGGACAACTGTTGGGAAAACTGCTCATTTCTGTTGAGTGACTTCAGACTTAGGCGCTGTCCTTTTGATGTCATGCAGCATTCATGTCAATAATTGTCTCAAGGGTTAAGTTCCTTTACTTTATGAAAAACTCCCAAACCTCTTTGTTCTTATTTCAGATTGACCACAGCAATGTGCAATGAAGTAGCCTCCTTATCAAAGAAGTTTACAAATTCTCTAACCACTGTTGGGGTAAGAATACAGTTTGGACCATTTTCTTACATTGTTTAGGGACGCAGAGCTGTGAAGAGAAGTCAGGAATGTGACACCTTTGGAGACAACTCCATAAGTAGAGCTGTGTTATGTTTGCTAAAGTCAGGCCGAGGGCTCTTCTCCATCTGGGCTGCCAACTCCAGTCTGCTGTCCGTCTGGGCTGCCGACTCCAGTCTGCTGTCCGTCTGGGCTGCCGACTCCAGTCTGCTGTCCGTCTGGGCTGCCGACTCCAGTCTGCTGTCTGTCTGAGTTGTGGGTGAGTGATCAGATCTTTGTGGACCTCATTTTATTCATCTTTCAAAAGAAAGAGTGTAAAATGAAGGTTCCTTTCCATTGCTTATCATCTACGATTTCACTACTCAAGAATCTCTACTAACACAATTAACTTTACATATTATCACTCATACTGTCCTCTCTCTTATAAGTTACATATGATAAGAGTTTCAAAAGAAAAACAAAATGTCAATTAAGATCTAGGTGTTTCTGTTCTCAAGATCATAGCTTTGAAAAACTCTCCATTTATTTCAATGTGTGGCTTCTGATTAAATATCCAGGTTGCCTTTTTCTGTCCCTTTTCTGGCCCAGGTGGTCTTTATGGGCTGGGAAGACGGCTTAGTAGATAAAAGATTGGATGTGCAGGGATGAGAATCTGAGTTCAGATCCCCAGAACGCACCTGCAATGTCAGTGCTCTGGCAGGGAGACTAGGAGCTCTCTCAAGGCAAGATGGCTCGCTAGAGTAGCCAAATTGGCTAGCTCCAGGTTCAGCAAGAGACCCTGTCTCAGTAAATAAAGTAGAGTGTGATTGAGGAAGACCCAGCATCAACCTCTGGCCTCCATGCATATGTACACACATGTACCTCCACACTATACACATATACATGGCAGGAGAAAGAAAATGGTCATATTATAAAGCTCTGTCTTCATAGGGTAGTAAGAGACAAGTGGGAACCATTTTTCTTTAGCCTGCCTACTTCTCTTTTAAAGTCTTGGATGCAAGATCTGGCCCTCCCCAGAGACACAGGAGACAGGTTTTAGTTAGGGTATCTATGATTGCACTGTACAGTTTTCTGGGCATGCCTGGAAGTCTGAATCAGGGTTCTGCTCTCTCTTCGGCCCCTGATGAGTTATAAATTCCTCAGATAAATGGGGGGCTTTATGAAAGGCAGTGGAAGACTGTGCACAGCCCTGGGGACCCAAGAATAGAGCTCACCCACAGTCTCTGAAACATTTCTGGACTATGTTTCTCCTTTCCCATTCCTTTTTCCTGGGTGAGAAGTTTCAGAAAGACCACTGGCTGGGTCAGATGGTCAGATGTTCACCTTGGTGTCACTCAGCAGTGACTGGGGACAAGACTGTGTCACACAGACAAACTAGCTGCTGGGACGTAACTGCACATTAGGTCCAAAGCAAGTTCTTAAAGGAAGTAGGATATCTGTCCCCACACTTCCGTAAGTGAGTCTGGTAAAGAGTGAGCTACAGGCCGCCAGTCCATTTGGCTGTCAGGAGTCTGGCTTGCTTGTCTTATCTTAGGCTTATCTAATTTTAGGCTTTCAGCAATGGTGTCTCTTTGTCTATAAGCAGAGTGATGGGGCGATGGACTCCATTGGTACGGCAGGCCAGATGAAGCACACTCCTATACTCCCAGTTACTTGGTGACAGTCTTTGGTGGGAATTGTGTGTTTACTCCGCAGTACAGGGCTGGCTTCATCCACTCAGGTCCCCAACCTCCTCTATTTCAGCCCCTCACTTTCTGCAGTTCACTAGCTGGGGAACCCAAGTCCCAGAGAGGTGACCACACACGTCCAGGCCTCTTCGTTGGTCTCCCGGCTCCCCACCGCAGCTCATCAAGCATCAGATAACCAACACTTTGGTGTCCCAGGGGTGTCTGTGGTGTTTATATGATTTGTGTTAAAACAGGCTTTTCCCTGGGGTGGGTAGTGTTTGTGACAGTATTTTCTTCTCCATATGTATGTATGTACCATATCATACTCTAATATAGTGCTTCCCAAACCTTACCAATGACATCTACCACCTGGAGACCTCCTTCAAATGCAGGCTCTCACTCAGTGTATGTGAGCTGAGGCCGGAGGTTCTGCATTGTTAATAAGCCCTAGGGTCACCAAGCCAAAGTCCATGCCTGAGCCAGGGACTCCACTGGCTGAACCAAGTTTCCAGCAGGTGGGCATGTGCTTGGACTTACAATTGTGTGCAGATACAAACATGCACACAAATATTTTCAGGTGCAATAATCAGCAAATGTGTTGTCCATTTGGAGATAGTGAAAGCTACTACATCTTAGAAGGGAGCCTACAGGGATGCCATCACACCACGGCAAAGCCCCTGTCTGCGGCTGTGATGAATCATTTGCATCTGTCATTGTTTCTGTCCTCCAAAACAGCCATTATTCATAACTTGAAACTAATGAGTGCGTATTGCTCTCCAGACTCCGTTTAAATTGCTCACACATCTCATTGATTATGAAAACCAATGTCATTTTACTGCCCTCGTTTTGATTATATCTTAGAGGTTTATTGATAATCACATAAACGTGAAAGCATGTCCTGTAATGGATTTGCGGGTTACTTACTAAAATGACTGCGTTTTTAAAGAGGTTCTCCCCCACCTCCCGCAAGACTCCATTGCGGTTCCCTCAGCAAGGCCTAACCCTCTGTAGAGTAACGCCAGCGAAGGGAAGCTTCTCTGGGAAAATATATTTAATTCATGTGCTTTTGTTTGCCATAGAGCCTCCCAGGAACGGCAAGGGAAGGCAGCCCATTAAGATGCCCCATTAATGATTCATTGTTGTAGGAGTAGATTGAGCAATTTAGGTAGGGAAGTCTGCTGATTGACAGGTGGATAGTACAAATAAGGATAATGATCGTCTCTGCCTTTTGGAGCTCCTGAAGTAGGGATTTGTTCTTCATGCTTTACACACCCTTGTGCTTTTCAAATCTGATTCTGCAGACGTGTTTGGAAGTTATAACCTTATTGCTCTTCTGGTAGATAACCTGGAACTCGTGTTTGTGGCAAGGTGAGGAAAGAAGGAAAGAGGCAACAGAGGGGACGAAGAAAGGACAGACAGACAGACTAGACTACCAGGATAAATAAGGGAAGGACTTAACCCACCCAAAATTTTTGAAAAAGCCAAAATATGAAACTAAAATTTAAAAAAAAATACAAAAGCTCAGGGCCCGGAGGGATGACTCAGTAGTTAAAAGCATGGACTACTTTTGCAGAAGACCCGAGTTCAGTTCCAAGCACCCACACAGAGTAGATCATAACTGCCTGTGATTACAGCTCCAGGGAATCCAGTGCCCTCCTCTGGCCCTAACGGGCACCTGCTCTTACATGCATATACCCCACACCAACAAATTAAAAATAAATAGAATGAAACTCTCAAGAATAAAAATCTCAGTAAGCTATATAGCTATCTTAATTAAAATGTGCAGTGAGGCATGCTGCATGTCCAGTCTCTGGAAGTCTGAGGCAGGAGGATCATGAGTTTGAGGCCAATCTGGGCTACCTAAAGACCAAAAAGATTTTTCAAACACAGTAATCAAAATCATGACAAATTCACTATCAGCACTGTAAATGTAGCTGATCTGGCTGTAGGATGATGCCAGGCAAATTGTACAAGTAGAAGACAGGATCCAATCAGCTATAAACTTCCAACAATTGGAAAGATCTGAGTTTACATTTCTAGCAAAGTGAACTTACACAAATTGCTTTGCCTTTGGGATTGCTGTTTCTTCATCTAGTGCCTAGGCTTATCACAGCACCAATCCCCTGCTAGGATTGCAGGTAGAACTAGAGACCACATAAGGAAGGTGCACACTGCTCTCCTTCCTCTCTCTAAGACCCCCCTCTGCAAAGCGGTGTCATACATTTGATGTGCTAAACCTTACGGTATGAGCCCTTAACCTGTCAATTTCATATTTTCAATTTCACAGAGCAACAAGAAGGCTGAAGTCCTTAACCCCATGATCAATAGTGTATTTTTAGAGGTAAGTAGCCCCCAGAGAGAAAAGTACTCCAAATCAAAGTGAATGTCACAGCTATGGTCTTTCTTTCTTCTGTCTACCAGTCAGCAAGTGTTATCAAAAGTCTAAATTTTATCACCAATAGTCTAACAGTCGTGTGTGTGTGTGTGTGTGTGTGTGCACACGCACGTTTCTGTAGCTCAGCAGCTGTAAAACCTCTGGTGGAGCCACAATGCCTAATTTTCATGAATTCCTGGTTATAAAAGAAAATGCTGAGCTTGCAGGTTATTTCCTGCTACTGTCTCCCCTCCCCCACCCCCCTGCAGAGGCAGATTTCTGCTGCCAAGTTTGACACTGTGATTATTGGCTGCCATGGAGGATTATTGCCCACTGGTGATTTCCATAAAGGCGGGCATTTCCCATCATTCACGATAACTTTTGGTATAGCTGAGTCTAAGCTCCAGGTTAGCAAAAATGATGCAGCATGACTGCCCGTTCAGTAACAAGGGTAAAATACATGATGAAGGCTCACTGCCCGACCTGCCTGCTCCTAGGACTTCATAGCACCAGCTGCACAAAGGAGAGGCTGTCCCAGCACTGCTGTGGCTCTGCCAGAACGACCCCAGTGATGTAAGGGAGAAGCAGCCCAAGATGCCTTCTTACTCTTAGAACTTGGGCACTGTGTTCTGCATATGGCCAGCGGAGGAGGATCTTCCACGGGAGACTGGACTGTGAAACACTCACAATGGGTAGCTATAGGGCCGTACAAGCAGATGCAGGACATGGGCAATGCACATACCATCGTCTTCACGTTTAGATGTCAATGGAAAGCTCTGGAGATTACAAAGCGTCAGAAATGCTGTCTGAGGATCAATGGCAATATTCCTGGGCATTGTGCCTCATTGTTAAGCAAAACTGTCAATGGACAAAAGTTAACAAAGTGGTGGCAGTGAGTGTCATTGCTTAGGTCCCAGCCACACAATGGAGTAGAATCAACCAGAAGGGGCAGGAACTATAGGGACAAATCCAGTGGAACAGACACAGTTAATAAAATCCCTGGAAGTCAAAAACAGAATATAATATTAGAAAAATCTACCTCCCGGAAAGCCAGGTGTAGGGCTGTATACCAGCAATCCTGGCACTCAGAGGTCTGAGGCAGGAGGATGGTGAGTTCAAGGCCAACACAAGCTGTATAGGGAGATTCTGTCTCAAGTCTCAGTCTCCCACCCCCAAATCCCTGTCCTGGCTTCCAGATTAAATTACACATTAGCACAGTAATTGACCATATTTGTGCACCACAAATATGAGACCCAATACTTGTTCACTGGCCCAGAAGAAATGTTCATGTTCTAGATACCCTAAATTCCACCATTTTTACAATAATCTCACCAGGGCACTCTGTGCACAGCTTTCCATAAATCCTCTGTGGTTTGGACTCTGGTCTTCTTTGTCCTGTGATTTTAGGGCCATACGGTTGACCTGAGAAAGGGGTGGATAATACCGGCCATACTGGGCCGTGGATCTACATATAGTGGCATCCCTTAAAAGCCCATGGCAATGATTTATCTCATTTGAATGCAGTCCCTTCATTAATTTACATAATTAAGGCCCCGGGCATGTGCCATCCAGAAATGTGTTTGCATTTGCTAAATGGACGAACATTCTAAGAATTTCATGATGTAGTTTGATGGTTGGTGTTCCCTCTCCTCAGATGGAAAAGGATGTTATCAAAAGGTGACAGCCATCAAAACTGAACTATAAAAATATCCCTCAGCTCCAGTTTTGCATCTTGCAGGGTTGCAATAGCACCACATACATCCAGGACGCCCTCCAGCTGCTGCTCCCGGTATTGCAGGTGTCCCACATCCACACCAGCTGTTCGAATGTGGAGACCCAGCCTGACTCCAGCTAGTTCAGTGGTAGGCCAAGCCTCTTCACTACATACCTTGAAGGGGCCGCCGCCCCCGTCTTCAAGGTCACAGGCGGGACCATCCATCTGAGGACGCTACAAGCAATTTTGCACAGTTTTGCAAATACAGAGAGTTAACTTTTCCCTTACTGTATATTGTTGTTGTTTTATCAATAATTATATTTTCTTTATATTAACTTAAACTTATACTTGTTATATTGAAATTTTCCTTTAATTTTTAGTTCATTCACAAATATGTGTTTCCCTGGTTGAACATGCTTTATTTAGAAGTTCATAGGATGACTCTAGATTTTCGTTCATCTTTGAAATGTCTACCTTTAAATGCCCTATTTTTCTAAAACATGCCTTTAAGTCAGTTCTTATACTGAACTTCATCTTGTTGCATAAACACCACAAGCAAAAATAACACTACTTATTTGGTTTTTAAAAAGGGCATAAATTTATTTTTGTGGTCCTTTGTTTTGTGGCAAGATTTACTGAGCACCTACTATGTGTATATCATAAAGGATATGACCTCACTCCAATAGAGACATGTTCTGAAAGATGATTTATAATAACCCTTAACATATTCTAAGATATGAAGACATTTTCTAAACTTTAAAATACTTGAAGACCCAAGTAAATTGGTAGTTACTTAAAATGTGCTACCCTTCAATTTATTACAGTTTTTCAACCTCTTTGAACTTCTTTTAAATACCAAAATTACCTCTAGGGTAAAAATATGTATGAAAAGGGGTATGAAAAAATATTTATTTTTGAGACAGGATCTCACTATGTAGATGGATAGCCAGGAACTCATTATGTAGACCAGGCTGGCCTCAGATTCACTAAGATCTGCCTGCCTCTGCCTCCCAGTACTGGGGTTAAAGGTGTGCACAACCACACCTGCCTGGCCTGAAGAAGTATTTTAGTTTAGGGTATGAGGTGGCAAAATTAGAAAGCTTGGATGTGTTTCAGTAGAAAATTAAAGGGGTTTTAGCATAGTAGATGCCCAGACCTGCATTCCAAAAATACCCACTAAACCGATCCCATGCACTGTGGTGGCAAGGGTAGAAAATACTGCTGCGTGCTGATATATTGGTTCAGGGAGATGCCTCGAAGATCTTGCACCCGGCAGTAGCAATGCCGCACCTGTTCTTGGCAGGTTGGGAGTCTGTGGCATGCTTCTGTTCCAGACCTTCACTGACATTTGTACCAGCAGTGTCCAAAATAGTCATGCCCAGTGGCTCTCCAGGGACAAATGATGCGTGGAGTCTCAAAAGGGAGAAAGTCCCTTTGCCTTTCTTTCTGTGATAGAATCAACTCTCCCCATTCCCTACAGGTTGAGTCTGAAGTCTCTGCAGCATTTTTGTGTGTCCCTATTTTGTTTCTCAGCTGTATGTCTCCTGAAACAACCAAATAAAAATGCAAGGACAATTTATTTGCAACCTAGAAAAAATAAAGTTCTCTTATAAAATCAAGGAAAGATTCACTTCTCCTTTTCTGACATCTGGAGTGTTTCTGATATTAAGTATGGTGGTGATTAACTGGTAGCAATGTCACATTTGCCTTTATGACGTCTATAATTCTTATGTATAGAGCAGAAGAAAAATCTAGATGTGTACATTTTTTCACATCAGATGGGTTTGTAAATTAACTAGAAATATAGAAGAAAAACAAATGCCTCGAAGGAATTCTATTCCCAGACTTGGTCTCTCAGCCATCAGTGTTGGGGCGGTGGCTCAGCAGCAAAGTGTTGAGAAGAACATAAGAACCTGGGTCTGGATCCCCAGCACCCATATAAAATCCGGGTGCACACCTGTAATCCCAACAGTGGGTGATGGAGACAGGAGGACCCTGGGGCTTGCTGGTCACCCAGTCTAATTGATGAGCTCCAGGTTCAGTGGAAGACCAAGTCTCAAAAGAAAATAACATGAAGAACTGTAGAGGAGATGGCCAAGGTGGATCTGTGACACGCGTGCCTGCACAGATATGTGTGTGCACCAGACATATACCTGAAAGAGAAGCTCAAAACACATGGGGGTGTATGACTGTCATCCTAGCACTCAGGAGGTAAGGCAGGAAGATCAAAAGTTCAAGATCATCCTTGACTACATAGCAAGTTCAAGGCCAGCCTGGGCTACATTAGGCCCTGTTTTTAAAACGCTACCTAAGCATCCATTTAGTGTACAGCAAAAGTTTTAATTATACAACAAAGTTTTTTAAAACTCTTTAAAATAATAAATAACTATTTTTAAAGAAAACAACATTATTGACATTTCATTTATTTATCTTTTAATAAAAAAAATCCAAGTTACCAAGTGGAGACATGAACTGAAAGTGTTCCCTGATCCATGGTCTGTTAATTAAACTATTTAAGAGAGATAATCCCTGACCCATTGTCTAGGGTTTCTCTCTCTCATTACTTGTTTCCACCGTCACTTTGAAATAATTGTTTTGCTTTAAAAGCTGTCAAAACCCATGATGGAGACCTGGGGAAATGTGAGTTTATTACTGAATGAATGATTCAATAGGCTTACCGTAGAAGTTCGGTATTCTTTCAATAGTACTTTACATAAATTAGCTTCGTTGCACTGCACACAATTACCCTGAACAAGCAATGCCAGATTTTGCATCAAGTACAAAATAAATTCTGATCAAAATATTGAACTTAGCCCTGCGTCTATGCCTTACTAAATAAAAAGCATCCAAAGCATGTTTCAAAGCAAAGAACATTCAAGAAAAATTTCTTTGGGGTATTGATACATACATATCCAAAGGACAGAGTCCCAAATCTTAAAGGACAGGCCTAAGTTAGCATTCTCTCCCACCGAGAACAGGACTATGTGCTATTTCTGGTCTCACGTGAGCTCAGTGTTCAAGGAGCAGTATGACTTTGCTGAAGCTGTGACAGAAGAAAGCCCTACACACCAGCAAAGAAATGGCATCCCTCAGACACAGAGGGACCAGGGACGTGTTCACACTTTTCATCTCTGCAAAGGAATGGCACACCGTGGATGCAGGACCAGGAGTGTGTTCACACTTTTGTGTGCCTGTGCCCATAATGCCTGGCAGAAACTACTGAAGGAAAGAACAGTTTTCTTTGGGCGCAGTTTCTAAAGATTTCTGTCCATCCTGGTGGAGGAGGTACGGTGCAACCGGCGGTGTGTGGAGGAGGTACGGTGAAACGGGCGGCGTGTGGAGGAGGGTACGGTGCAACCGGCGGCGTGTGGCTGTGGGAGCGTGTGGTGGAGGTTCTTCACATCACTGCAGATCAAGGGAGTTGAGAGTCCAACAGGAACTAGACGAAAGGCCCCGAAGGGCACACTCTCACCAGCTAACTCTCTCCCTCCACACACCACACCTGAAGTTTCCAGGTCCTCTCTCACAAAACAAAACAAACAACAAACATGACACCAACTGGGGAACAAGCATTCAAAACAGGAGCCTGGGGTCGGGGAGGAGCACATTTCAGGTTCATCCCATAACAAGAAAGCATTGACAAAGCGCTGGCTCAAGGAACGTGCAAATTAGCAGATAGACCCCCAATGCAGGAAGCAAACATGTTCCTGTGCTGGGTGGAAATCACGTGCCCCAAGGTGCTTATAATTCCAGAGAGGCACCAGCGCAGGCTGGCCCCACTGTGCCTGTTTGAGATACAAAAGCAGACGAGTCCACTCAAGTCTACAAAAGTTTGAACTTATCATTGCCTTTCTCTTTGTGCTACAATGAAAACTGCTGTGTGTGTGCTCACACGCATGCACGCGCTGAGCAGATGAGGTTGGCCAGGCTACAGTACTTCAAATGGTGCTTTGTTTTATAAAAGTAATTACTCCACAGAGCCAAACTTGGGTTTTTGTTTGTTTGTTTTGCTTTTTGATAATGTAAGAAATTGCCCTTTGGTCCTCCTCTTAAGCATACATTCTAAGGTTCATATCTGGGCTTCACCTTGGCTCCTTAAATTGCCGTGCTTGTAAAGTCACTTCAGAAAAGATGAGACTGAAAATCCATGTGAGAACGGCGATTGGGTCCTGGTTCTGTAGTTGATTGGAATTCATAATGGCGCCGGACCAGCCGTTCTTCACACGAAAGAAGACAAATGAGGTGCTTAACTGTGTGTTTTATTTTCTGAGGTATCTCATCCCGTGGACAGGTTTGTGTTCATTTTCTGTGTATTCACCCATACTAAATGATCTTCCAGAATATCTGCCACTAGAAAGGTCTGAAGAAAAATATCATTTTCTTCATTCTTTTATCTTCCATCCTAAAAACAAGGAGTTATTGCACGCTTTGAATGTACAGCCTTTATGATCAAATTATGACAACCCAAATCATGAGAATTATTGATGTTATTTCTACGACTTCTAGTGTCTGGGGCCATCACAGTTCGGGAATAGAGACTGACTGCGGAGGGTTAGATTTTGTGTTGAGATCTGAACTAAATTTACCCTTGTCTGGAACACAGAGGATTTTTCTCTGCATGAGCTGTTTGCCAAAAGGCAATAGGATTATGTCAGCCTGTAGTGACTGCAGCCCACCTGACTGGCCCGCCTCTCACAATAGTCTCAAAAGAAGTTTAACCTGAAAAGAATAACACGTGGATGTCTTCAGTGCCTTCACTGAGTGCAGAAATCTGGAGCGATTCTGAGCTGATCTGTCCTCCTGCCCTTCGTGTTCCACAAGCAGGCTTCTCAGATGCTATTTGGAAGAAAAAGCCAGAATAGACGCCAAGGCCAGATGGGTGAAACCTTGGCACAAAGCAAAGCCAAGCTCTGCCTTTGAGTCCTTGCCATCTTTATCCTGTTTCTCTAGCAGGATTTTTTTAAGCCATTAAAATACACAGCTTTCAAGACCAGTTGCTTTATTTTTTGTTTTTGTTTTTTAACAATCTGCTCATCTTTTTCTGCTCTAGGCACTTCTCTCTCCCCATTTATCAGAAAACCATCCACTCAGAACTCCAACCATGATCATTAGTGCACACATACTGTATGCTGGGCTGTGTGCTGAGGGCTCAGTGCATGGCCCCATTAAATATTCACAGACACCCAACTGGGCAGATACAGACTATAATCTCCACCTCAAGAACAAAAACACCGAGACCCAGACAAGTTAAGTAACTGGCCCAGAGTTGCATGAGTAGCAGCAGAGCCAGTATTTGAACCCAGGTCTGTCTGACCTTACTAGCTAGCATTTGAACTACTGTATGGAGCCACCCAACAAGAGAGGAAAGTCTCAGGGAGATCTGAATGTTCAGGTTTACAGGCTTATGATGTAGGATTCCCCTCTGTATGCTATGAGTATGTTTTATTGCCATTGGTTAATAAAGAAGCTGCTTTTGGTCAATGACTTAACAGAATATAGCCAAGCTGGAAAAGATAGAGAGAGAGAATAGGCGAAGTCAAGGAGAAGCCATGTAGCTGCTGAAGGAGAAGGATGCCTGCTGGAGTGTTCCAGAACTTTACTGGTAGGCCATGACCTCATGGTGATGCACAGATTAATAGAGATGGGTTAATTTAAGATTTAAGAGCTAGCTAGAAATATGCATAAGATAATAGGCCAAACAATATTGTAATTAATACAGTTTCTGTGTGATTATTTTGGGTCTGGGAGGCTGGGAAACAAACGAGCAGCCTCCGACTAGAGGCTTAGCTCTCTAAAGCCCTGGGGTAGGTATATAACCAAAAGCTTTAGTTGTGGGCTTTGCTTCTTTTCAAGCAGCTAAGAACAAACAGGGACTAGAGAGAGCAGACTGGAACATGTACAGTTATTTGGTCCCTGGGTGGCTTTCACCATAAGTTTTTTTTTTTTATCATTTCACAGACATTTAAACCAAGCAGCTTAACTGTCCTGTCTCCCAGGTGCCTTTCACAACACGAAAACCTCTCCATCTCCTCTTCCCTCCCCGTCCCCTTCTCCGGTACCAGGAAAGCTAGTCTGTAATCAACACCATTTCTGGGCATGGAACATCTACTGGCTTCCTGGACCATGGCTGTTTTTAATACTCTCCCTTGTCTAAACAAGTTTTAAGTTGTGTCTTTAATACTGAGCTCCATAAGATTCTGGAAACATTAAAAAAAATGCTGGCAGATGCCTCCTGCCCCCTGATCTTGGCATTGCTGCCAAGACACAGTGGTAGTGCTGGTAATAGGGGTGGTGATGGGAGTGATTGAGGAGATGACAGCAGCAATCTTAACTACTTCTGGTATTTCAGACACCTGATATAAACACTCTACCTCCCGTCTCACCTAATCCCCCACACCCATCTCATAAGGCAGCTACTATTACTAGCATACCCATTTACAGATGAAAAGCTTGAGTCAGAGAGTAAAATAAGCCGCCTATGATTAACCAACTAACAACTGCAAGAGCAGGGATTTCTACCCCAGCTGTGTACAAAAGGCTAGCCAGAGTCCAAGGACAAGCCGATACCTGCTTGACACTAAAACAGAATATTTGGGTTTTTTGTTTCCCCACTGGCTGAGCTCTTTGCTTCTAATAACCCCTGAATGCCCCTCTCTAGATCCCATGGCCTCAAGCAGAGCAATTGCTCCACATTGTCCCTGCCAGTGCCTTAGAGCCCAGGAGAGAGCCAGTCACCTGCATGTCCCATTCTCCTCATTGTCCTCATGTTGTGAGCCTCCTGTGCTGAGTAACCCGTTGCTCCCCGAAAACTCAGATTGTCTTTTGTTGACTGGGAAGCAGCTACACGAAAGTCTGCCAGCCATCTTCGAACAAAGGGAGGACCAGGAGAAGCAGCTCACTGCTGGAAACCGATACAGGACAAGAAAGCAAATGATGAGCTGCAAGACAGACTCTGGCCATGTCTGTCCGTAAAAGGCGTTTGATACGAGCGAGCATCTTAGGGACATTCTTCTACTGCATGGCCTCATGCTCCCTCTGTCATTCTCTCAGGTCTCCATTTAATGGCTCCCGTGGGGCATGCCTGTAATCCCAGCAATGAGGAGGTGTAGGCCAGAGGATCAGGGGTTAAGATCATCCTTGGCTACAGAGAAGGTTCAAGGCCAGCCTGGGCTACGTGAGACCCTGTTTCAAAACAATAACAACAAAGTCTGTTGAATGAAGCACCTTCCCTGCTTGCTCTTTTTCCCTTTAGGGCATATTCATGTAAAATCCCTTATGTTGTGTTTCTACTCTTTCTTCCACTGGGATGTGATTTCTGCAAGTGAGGATTTCTCATTGCTTTGCCCTCTGTCATATTCTCAGCACCCTACTTAGCACTTAATTGGCCTGCTGTAATTTTTGCTTTGAATTCACCCTGTCAAGACTTCAAAGTAAGATTAACTGTAGCAAAAATTAGGTTAACTGTGGAATGTTGCAAAACTATTTTTACCAAAGAATCAAAAGAATGAAATGGCTTTCAGGACTGTTGAGTTGCTGGGTGGACAAGAAGCGCTAGGTTATTTAGGCAAAATAACATGTCTGTGTGTTCAAAACATGTTACACACAAGCACACTACAGACAAAAAGCCATGAACCATGCTAGAACCACAGGTACAAGGGGACAAGTGGGCAAGAATGCCAGAATCTGACAGAGTCATCCAGAAAGATTCCAGCCCTGTCTGTAAATTAAATGAAGAGTTCTTCAATTTAAATTCTTTACTGTGTATGAGTGTTTTACTTGATGTATGTCTACGCATGCCTGGTGATGGAGGAGGTCAGCAGAGGCATTAGAGTCCATGGGAGTGGAGTTATAGACAGCTGTGAGCTGCCGTGTGGGTGCTGGGATTGAACCTAGGTCCTTCGGAAGGGCAGACAATTCTGTTAACCACTGAGCCATCTCTCCAGACCCAAGTAATTAAAACTTTTGAGTAAAAAGGTATTAATAAGTGAATTGTATAAGTACATTTAAAAAATCAAAAGTCTAAATAAATTGTTTCTCATGGGGAGATGAAATTATAGACTCTTGTCAGACAAGAAAAGCAAGAAATACACAGATTAATTTTATAAGAAAAGACAAAAGTACTTGGGGGTGTCTATGACTTGAGTTTCTTACACGTTTTCAGGGCCCATGTTGATGACTATGCGCATCTCCCCTTGATTTCTCAGGATAGCGCAAACCCAGCATTCTCAATGCCTATCTTCTAAAGACAGTGATAATCTAAGCGGGAAAACGTCACGTTTCCGTTTCACTGGAAAAAGACTCCAGCTGTTTTAGCCAGATACTCTCCCCAGTCATCCTTATCAGCCTGAATGGTTCTGGGACCCATAATGACTATAGAAACTTCTGGAGAGAAACGCCAGGCAAACGAATTGAGTCTGCGGTTTGGAGTTACAAGCTTGCTACCCAGATGCAGATCATATTTGCAGGAGACAGTTTACAATCTGCTCCTCTCCACAAATGTAGCACGAGGGCATTTAAATGCCCACGTCTGCAGCTTCTGTCTCTCCCACTCCAAACTGATGGGAAAGCTGCAGACACAATGTGTTGGGGTTGAGTGAATCTGAATCTCCGCTCTGCTCCACGGCTCAGTTCACTCAAAGGCAAGCAATAAATAGAAAGCACACAGTGGACCAGAGTCCTAATGACTTCCCAGAACCGGAACATGGGCTTGTAAGTTCCTTGGCAGGGTGCATTTGGTGTATATAGGGAGGTGTGGAATCACTTTGGCCATTCTGGACCTTTTAAAGTACTTAAGTAACCACTGAAGGCTTGGAAGAACTTTCTGACGGAAACAACTTAAAGTAGGAAGGACTGATTTGGGCTCGCTGTTTCAGAGGGTCCTACACACTAGGGCCGAACATCATGGCCGCAGGACAGTGTGACAGAGTGGAACCGTTCACTTTGTGGCTGCCAGGAAGCTGAGGGAGGGAGAAAGCCATACTCGGCTGGCCTTCTCCGCCTTTTGTTCCACTACCCCACAGCACTGCGCTGCTCACATTCAGATGAGTCTTTTCCCTTCAGTTAGCTCCCCAGAAACACAAGCAGATGGTACCCAAAGGTGTGCCCCACCGGGAGTGGACAGTTTAACCATCACAGCGGGCGGGCGTCCTACACATCTCTTTTAAAACCACGCGGTCTCTGGCAAAGACTCTAGAGCAAAGGCTCGGAGTTCCCCATGAGAAGTCATGCACTAAATAATGCATTCGCTTGCTGAATAGCACCCAGGCTGCCACTCCACGTGGGCGTTTCCACCTGAGTCCGCTGCAGAGGTGGCAGCTGGTCCACTCACTGCCAGCGTATCAGTACCAAGTGGGAATACACATCAAGTGGTCTGAAATTGGCAAACTTAAAGAATGAAAGGCTCATTGATTTTTAAGATCAGGGATAAAGCCTTTTTTACTTCTTTGAAGCAGGCAAGTTTTAAAGCTGAAACCGAAAACAAATTGCAGGATAAAGTTTGGGAGAATATTTATTGATTTTTATCAACCTGTGCTTGTCATTTATTTAATTACAGATCTATCCAGTTCACAGATGCGGTTTGAAAATATTTTTATGGGGCTGGAGAGATGGCTCAGTGGGTCAGAGCTCATAACCGCTCTTACAGAGGAGCAAAGTTCAGTTCCCAGCTCCCACGCTGGGCAGCTCACAACCACCTGCAACGCTAGGTCCCAGCGATGCACCACCCTCTATAGGAACCTGCAGTCATCTGCACATACAGACACAAATACTCATAATTAAAAATAGTTTAACTTATTCTTTGATAATTTCAAATATGTGTTTAACAATTTTAACCATATCCAGCCCCATTATTCTCATCCTATTATCCCCTTCTGAATTTCTTCCTTTTACTTACAAGTTCCTATGCTACTTTCATCTCTTTTTATTTATTTAAGTTTTATAATGTATTGTGTTTCATTAAGGCTGTTAGCATGAGCTTAGGCATAGGGTTATTTTATTGGACCACAGGCTAGTACTAGTACTAGTGCCTACACCATTGGGGAAAAGCTCTCCCTCCTTTAGCAGCCATTAACTGTTAGTAGTTCCTCAGGTAGAGGTTGAGCACATAAACCTCTGACTCCCACCCATAATGGAGCGTTACTGGCTCAATCCTGTGCGGGTCCTGAGTCTACATGCATGTGTGTGCATTTCCCCAAGTAAAGTGGGGTTTCATTTGAAATATCTTTTATGTTTCTCTTATCCAAAATTAAGCTATTGGTTTGAGTAAAGAAATCTGCTGGACAATGCATTGGCCTCCACAGCCACAACCACCAATATGCTGATAATACCCAGCTTCCTACCTGAAGCTCAGACGTCACTCTTGGCTTCCAGCCTTTCTGTCGACTTCCTGCCAGACAGCAGTATTTGTGTGTCCCACTGGGCTTAATCTAAAGATGGCCAAGTCGAATTCATCATCTATTCTGTCAGCACAGGGCTCAAACCCCTTCTAATCCACCCACAACAGCGGTATCAGCACAGACTAAGGGTGCAAATCTGATTTTCTCTAATTAAAGTCTTCATGGGCTTGCACCAAGATTCAGGAGCATTCCTGTACACCCTGATATTGGCAGCCCGGACCCTGCCAATCTAACAAGCGCTTACATCAGTTCTTCCCACAAGACTCAAATGAGAGAAAACCTGCAGAAATTCTCACCAGTTACCCATCGCGCTATGCGGCCTCTACCTTCTCTATGGCATATTGTAACCTATGCAGATGCTGCCATGCCATACCTGAGCCCTGCGAGAAACACATTTGAATTGAAAGAGCCACGATATTGATGTCACCAACCAATGTGCTCCCCAAATCAGGATAGTATCTTCAGCACGAATGGAATTGTGTTTATATGGCTGTATTTTTCTAAATCTGGCTGTATTATGACCCCAGTAGGATAGATGGACTTCCCCAAGCCTTCCAGTGTCTCAATACTCTTACGTCATGGATTTAAAAATTGGTATTTAGATACAACTGTGAAGAAAACAAATACTATTTCTCTAGGATATATGTTTACTTCACCAGTAATAAACGTATCTGCTCATAACTAACAGAGCCTTCCCATGCCCTTCAGATTGTTATCGTGTACTGGAACTCTCTGAGAGGGTTAAGGGACATCTTTTCTCTGGGTTAACAGGGAAGCCTTGCTCAGGAACACCAACTAACAGCAGCAGACTGTGGGTTTTCTCTCCGTGTGCTCTGGCTTCCTGTAGTCCAGTAACCTTTGGTGTAATAAATCATTCTTTCAGCTGTGCAGTAGCATTTCAAGCCTGCCTGCTTAATCTTTAATTGGTTAAGCAGTTACAAGCTCAAATTATACCGCGTGAAAAATATTGCAATAGATTACAATATTGTCAGTTCTCCCCTAAAGAACTCTGACATTCTCAAGCATAACAAAAGGCCACATCTCTCCCATACATTAATTACTAAGGTGTCCTTGGAATAGGGAATCATTTGCAAAGAGAACACACTTCTGTCTTTTGAATGTTAGAAGGTCACATATGTGTTCATGGTGTGGTGTGTAGGGTGTGTGTGTGTGTGTGTTTTGGAGGATACCAAGGCCTTGCTGAAGGATCCCATTTGTTTTGTGTACTACATGATTTCTTTTCTCAATCACTTTTTAATGCATCTATATGTGTGATGTCAGAGTGTGTCATGTCTGCATGTGTGTGGGCACATGTGAGGAATCTTTATCAAAATTCACTAGACAGCACATGGCATCAAGAATCTTTTTAGATCATTTTACACCTTAGTTATTGAGGCAGGGTCTTTCAGCTGAACCCAGAACCCACCATTCCAGCTAGTCTTCCTAGCCAGCTTACTTTGGGGATCTCCTTTCTCTGCCCTCTGAGCTCTGGAATTGCAGATGGGCTGTCACCACCCCTCCACCTCGGGTATTTATTTACCAATATGCTGGAGATCTGAACTCTGATCCTTAAGCCTGTGCTGTGAGTGTCTCTTCCAGCTCCCTTCTCGCCCTCCTCACTCCTTACATCCATCACGTGTGTGCGTGCGTCCGTGCATTTCTTTCACCTTGACCAGCCCATCCTCTGAGGATCCTTCACCTTACCCGTGTCCCCTCCTCCAGGTAACCCTTCCTTGCTTCTGCAACCTCAGTTTAGGTGGTCTTCGAGTTCTCTGTTCATTAACAAACACTGGGTAATTTTTGTGTCAGGTACTTGTGCTGGGATAGAGTCCCTTAAGAAATGAAGTTCTAGGGCTGGAGAGATGGTCCAGAGGCTAACCACAAGTATGTGTACCATACTCCTGCAGAAGACCCAGGTTCAATTCCCAGCCCCCATAATGATGGCTCACAACCATCCATAACTCCAGTTCCAGAGGATCCAACATCTGTCCTCCAGGGCACTGCATGTATGTGGTGCACAGCCATATGAACACACAAAACACCCACACACAAAATAATAAAATTTTTAAAAAAAACTAAGATCCAAGGTGGAGAGGCTAAGATCTAACAGCCCCTTTTCAATTTGCAAAACCCCCAACTACTGACTTTTTAAATTTTAGTTTTAATTTTTTTTCTTGTTTTGAGACAGGGTCTTTTTATGTAGCCCTAGTTGTCCCGGAACTCTCTACGCAGACTAAGCTGGCCTTGAACTCTCAGAGATCTGCCTTGTCTCTGTTTCCTAAGTCCTGGGATTGTAGGAGTGCACCAGCATACCCAATTAGCCATCTACATTAGTAGCCTGAGTTTCTTATCTCTAACCAGACTACCTGCTTAAGAAAGGTCTTATATTAACAAGTGGATGTTTTTTTTTTAAAAAAAAAAAGACATCTTCTTCAGAAATATATTAGCAATTAAAAGAAAACCCACTTAAGATTTTAATATGTGATAATTTTTTCAATAGAAAGAAACAATACCAGGCCTGGAGAAATGGATCAGAGTTAAGAGCACTGGTTGGTTTTGCAGAGGACCTGGTTTAAGTTTCCAATACTCGCATAATGACTCCTCACAACCATCCCTAACTCCACCATTTGTTGGTGCTGAAACAAATAAAGCTTGCTTGAAGATCAGAGTGGGGAGCTAGCCACACTAGTCAGCCATAGAGGCCAGGCAGTGGTGGCACACACCTTTCATCCCAGCACTTGGGAGACAGAAGCAGATGGATGAGTTCAAGGCCAGCTTGGGCTACATGAGATTGGATCAGTCTAAAAGAGAAACAGAGCTCACCCCCTTGATCCCAATTTTTGGGATCACACACCTTTAATCCCAGCACTAGGGAGGTGGAGACAGGAGTGATATGGCTGGCCAGAGAGAAGAGACAGAGGGGGGAGACAGGAGCTCAGGGCTCTCAGTCTGAGGACTGCAGAGACAGGATACCCCATTCTGTCTGAGGATTTCATAGAGGTAAGAATTTGTGGCTGGCTGCTCTGCTTCTCTTTCACTCCTTTGCTGCAGGAAGGTGTATAGCTAGCAACTACCCGCCTACTGGGGCATGGCCTCATAGACTATTTACCTGGATGTGATGTCCGGCCCCTTTTTCCTCTCTGCTTCCCCTTGGGCCCCCATTTGCTGTTCGGTTTGCTTTGGATCTGATCTACATCCATCGTCCAAGCAGAGAATCCCGACTTTGTAAGTTTTACCTTTTAATAAACATCGGTCTATTTCTTAGTTCTGAGCAAGTGTGGGATTCCTTTTTTATATATAAGCATCCGATCTCTCCGCCTTCACCCCTTAATATCTGACGCCGGGTTTGTATTATTAAGGCCAATTAGAATCTGCACTACACTCCACCTCGAGGGATCTGATTCGCTCTACATCAGGCACGCATGTAGTGTACATATAGTCAAAACACTCACATACATAAAATAAGATAAATAAAGTAAAATCAAATCTATTATGTAACCAGATCTGAATGCTTGGCTGAGAAAAGAAGCTCCGTGATCCTCAGTTACTCCGAGGAAAGGCGGAATGTCACACTGCCTTTACCAGGGTTCCTGGAAACCAGTTCAGAAGGCTACACACACACACACACACACACACACACACGCACGCACGCATGCACGCACGCGCGCGCGCGCGCGCGCGCACACACACAGCTGGCTCCTCAGGGGGTCTTCTCTGCTCCTCTTCCTGCTGTTCCCCCATCCCACCCATGCTGTCCCAACCTGCATAGTCTCTGGAACGCAGCTGTGGGAGAGCTGTCTTCAATACAGTTTCTAGCCCTAGCTGGGAAGGCGGCTCAGTTACTTTCCCCAAAAGCATGAGGACCTGGATTCCTCCCGAAACCACAGTAAAGTACCAGGTGTAATGGCCTGAGATGCTGGTAAGACCAGTGCTGAGGAGGTGGACTGCAGGGGCCAGCCACTGGGAAGAAGTGGCCCACAGTCACCTGGGACTCGTTCCTGGGGATCCAATGCCCTCTTCCGGCTTCCATGGGCCACATCACACACACACACACACACACACACACACACACACACACACACACACACACACGAGCACTCACACCTGCACTAAAACATATGTGCACCCACATGGACACACAGAAGCTTCTAGCACAAACACGCAGCATTGAAAGAGGTTGTCTCTGCCTTTCTGTGGTTTAATTATTGTGTTAAAAGGCACCAATTACTGAAGCCCAGAAAGCCTTCCTTCTAATCTTAGTCTCTTAGAGCCGAAGTAAACAACGCTTTATTCCTACTGAAATTTTCACTCTGAATAAAAAGTAAAAGAGGAAAAGAAAAGTCACACTCTCTGCCACTCTTTTGTTTTGACGTGCTGGGACTCTGTACTAATAAACTGCTTAGGGAGGAAGTCTAAAGATGGGGGTGGAGCTCGGCAAGGCCCTGGTTCAGCCCAACCCCACCCGAGGCCACCCACGCCAAAAGAGAGAAAGGAGCCAACTCTGTCTGTTGGCCTAAATAAAAATTGAGTAGAGATATTTCCTGTCTCTCTCTAACAAATTTCAAGTAGGAAATTGTGTTTTAAACTCTTAAAGAAAAAGGGGACTTTTCAAAGACTCATGCTCCTTTCTTTTTTTGACCTTACTTGAGGATTTTGCATTGTAGTTAATCCTTTTTGTCTCAGAGGACCTTGAGATGGTAAAAGAATTTCTTTGAGAAAGTCAATTAACACATTATTTATTGATCTAATTTTATGAGCATCTAATCCCCCCTCAAGAAAATCCCCCTGTAGTTGTTATGATTCTTCATAACTACCACCTAAGTGAGGTCTTTAAAGTCTGGTTACACGGGTGGACAGAGAGAAGGCTACGGTAGAGAACTGTTGTGGGGTAGTCCTTCCGAACAACCTTCAAATGGAGACAAAGAACTAGAAAGGCTTCAGGAAAGGCATTTATCTGTACTGAGGTTTTTGTTCCTAGGAAAAAAGACCTACTTAGCTCCCTCGGGAGAGCGGAGAGCGTCTGTGGCTGAAAGAATGGACTAGAAGAACTGAGAGTGTAGCTCGGTGGGGAGGGCATTTGCCTTGCATGAGTGAGGCCCTGGTTTTGACTCCAGCACAGGAAAAGAAAACCCACCTGGTTGTATTCAGATAGCAGCTCTTCAGTTTGCTGTGAGCCTGAGCTGAGCAAGGGACCTGATTCTTCTTTCCTCATAAAGGGGATTGTCTTAGTCAGGGTCCTCTTGCTGTGAGGAGACACCAGGGCCACAGCAACTCTTAGAAAGGAAAGGATTTTATTGGGACTGGCTTACAGATGCAGAGGTTTAGTCCATTATCATCATGTCAGGGAGCACGGTGGCAATAGGTAATCATGGTGTTGGAGAAGTTAAGAGTTCTACATCTGGATCCACAGGAAGCAGGAAGGGAGAAAGGGTCTGGGCCTGAGCAGAGCATCTGAACCTCCAAAACCCACCCCATTGTACACTTGCTCCAACAAGGCCACACCTACCAATCCCTGTCATTAGCACCACTCCCTGATGACCAAGCGTTCACATATATGAGCCATTGGAGGGAGAGGAGAGCATTTTTATTCACATCACCACAGGAAGGAATGACAGAGAGAATTCAAACACATACAGTGTTTCACATCATTTCTGGCATGTCTGTAGTTACGACTCCCTTCTTAAATCTCACGACAGCTCGGGGCAGCCATGGCAGTGCTCACCTGAGCTAAGACTGGCCTAGCACCCCTGAAAACACTGAGCAGTAATGGATTTTGCATTGTTGGAGTGAAGTTCCTCCCCAGGCTCACAGCTGGAAGAGTCCGGCTGGAAGCTGTAAACAGGCACTTCGGGAAACCCAGCCTAGAAACTTCCCCAGAGCAATCCACTTCCTTTCCAAACTCAAGAAGGAACATTTGCAAGAAGCCAAAGTGTAGCTCCATATAAGGACAGGCCAGGACGTCTGGCTTGGTGAGATGCCAGATCTAGTCCTATCTAGAAATCAGTCTTATACTACTCAAAGCAAACTGTCAATTGTGGGGGACATCAGAACTTTGAAGTTATTATCCTCTATTAAATATTACAGTTTCAAAGACAAAGGAATAAAGAAAGAGGTCATGCTTTATATTTTAAAGGGCTTTAAAATAAAACCAGTCCTACAACAGGCCTGAGGGAAGGAGATCATGTCTTTTCCTTCGGTTCTGTTCCTGCATGGAGACTTCAACTTCTTGTACTGGATAAACTGGGTTACTGGAGTCTCGCAACTCCACCAGCCTGTAGCTTTTGTAAGGCAATATAGATCTTAGATGTAGATGACAGGCAAGAGAAAGCAATTCTAGAAACAGAAACAGGAAACGACCTCGAAGTAAGGCCATGACCCACATATAAACTGACAAGATGACCTCTCCACGGTATGAGAAGTTTTTTTTTTTTTTTATTGTAGATATGAGAGAGAGAAAACAGCCAGAGGCATCTGGAGGAGTCCGGAGCAGAGAGAGAAAGAAATAGGCTGAACATGGCCAGCAGACTGAACCCAGCCAGTAAATTGGAAATGGCCAGGGCAATCTGTGAGAGAGGGGAGAATAGCTAGGGATAGAGGAGAGAGAAAGCAAAGCGAGAACAGCTGCGCTATAAGAAGGGGTGTAGCTAGGGGAAGGGAGGGCCAGGACACTGGTAGGGGGGGCCTGAGATGTATAACCAGTACTTGTGAGTAGGAACTGAGGGAGCCTGGAGGCTAGCATGGGCCTTGATGCGTTGAAACATGCCACAGGCATGTGTGAATTGTGTCCTTTTTGCCGGAGATGAAGGAAATGACTCCTTTTGGCACACGGAACTGGCTCCACCAGTTCCTGAAGAACACTGACTTTTATCTAACTACCAGAGATCCTCCTGGGGTTCAGGTCGAGCCCAGTTCTGAATATTTGGACTGTCTTTTGGAGTTTGGGGAATTGGAGTTTCCTTTGGACCTGACATCCAGGAGCTCCCAGAGCCAAAGAGCAAGAGAACCAGGGAGGGGAACAGGCCTCCTGGTAGGGACCAGTGGACAATTCGGCTCCCGAGATGAACAAGTAGGCTCCTTTCCCCCACCTTTTCGTGGTGCCCCTGTAATTTGAAGTCCTGGGGCAGACGACTTCATTGATCTACCTCCAGGTACACCCCGCCCCTGCTGCTGTACAAGCAACATTGATTCTCAGTCTCCCCAAGATGTTCAGCAAGTGAGGACGAGTCTGGAGTAGGGTCACTGCCAAAAGAGAGATCACCCATTGTACAACATTCACTGCAACATGCCTTTGTAACACAACACCTGATCACTTTCCTATGTGAAAACACAGAGACTATCACTTGAAATTACATGTGATTTTGGGTAGAGATAATAGCCCCAAACAGCACCGTCTTCAAGCTTAGACATGGACAGCCATACATGATACTGGGCAATGACATGTGCCTGAGAAACAGTCTTGGCATTCCTCCAGAGACTATTCTGGAGCCAGGAGTGCAGCTCAGTAGAATAACACTTGACAAACACACCCAAAGATCTGGATTCAATCCCCAATATATGGTTTTAAATCAGCTTCTCTCCCCACACTGTTCCTTGAAATCAAAGGAACAGAGGAGGAATATTCCCAGAAGTACCTAACAATTATTTCCTTTTCTTTTTTTTTGTTTGTTTAAATTTGTTTTTTGATTTTTTTTTTGAGACAGGGTTTCTCTGTGGCTTTGGAGCCTGTCCTGGAACTATCTCTTGTAGACCAGGCTGGCTTTGAACTCACCGAGATCCACCTGCCTCTGCCTCCCAAGTGATGGAATTAAAGGTGTGTGCCACCTGCCTGGCCAATTATTTCCTTTTCTATGTCTACAGAACCCTGTCTTTAACTGCCTGCCAACTCCCCTCCCTTAGTTGAGAATCAGGTTACTTCTGATTGGCCTATACTAGTCATGTGGGTCTTCAGCGCTGTGCCTTTAGGTAGCTAAGGATGAAGTGGCCCAGTTCCAGATGCTCTGAAAGGAGGAGGGACTGGTAAAGGCTTCTTTGTTCTTCCTTTTGCTTTTTAAAACGTTTTTTCTTTTCTGTATGTGTGTTGAGGGGAGTGTGGTGTACGCGGTGTATGCATACATGTGTGTCCATGATTATGTGGGAGTGAATGCACCTCCATGTACATGCAAAGACAGAGGGGCTTCTTTTGTTCCTCCCCAACTTATTGCCTTGAGACAGAAGCTTACCATTTTAGAAAGGTGGGGAGGGCAGTGAACTCCTGGGATCTCCTCGTCTCTCCCTTCCAATTCTGGGCAACAAGCATGCTTACCTATTCCCAACTTTTCATACAGGGCATGGGGATTTGAACTCCAGTGCATATCAAGTACTCTTACCCACTGAGACATCTTCCAACCTCCCCCCATTTTTATTAGTGTATAGTCATTGTACATAGTGATGGAGTCATCGCGTATAGTGATGAGTTTCATAAAGAATTTCTAGGAAGTATGTCATGCACTCCGACCATATTTGCCCAAAGTCTCCCTTTTTCATGACCCTCATTTCCTTCCAGCTAGTTTCTTTCATTCCCCAGGTTCCCTTCTGTTTCCATGTCAAGTTTCTTTGTTCTTGAAAGATATTGTGTCTGTAATGACCAATGGTGTCATAGAACCACTGTTTAATAAATCTCTTCCAGCCTGAAAGCCAAAGCCAACTAGTTGAAGTTGGCAGAGACAAACAAAGAGGAAATATCTGAGTGTTCAGTGGCATGAGTCTTGGATTAACCAACCATGGAAGTGCAGCATCCAGAATTCCATGTGAAATAAAACAATCATCTCATCATTGAAGTCATTTTGGTTGAGCCTTCCATGGCTTGAAATACCTTAAGTAATAAGTCACAAAACTACACTCCTCCACTAAGCAATGTCATCTCCCCAGCGCTCTCCAGTGAATAGTCATAGCTCTCAGAAGGGCAAAATCATGTGGATGATGATGGTACGCGTTATACATTTGTGTGTTCACATGCTTGTGAGCACACATGTGTGTGTGTATGCATGTGGGAGGATAGAAGCCAAGAGCTGATGTTGATATCTTCATCAACTCATCTCTCCCTTACATATTGAAGCACAGTTTCACTTGAACCCAGAGCTTACTGCTTTGGCTAGTATTGTTACCCAGCTTGCGCTAGGGCTCCTGTCTCTGCCTTGGGAGTGCAAAGGTTATAGGCAGGCTGCCATATCTGCCCAAATGTATATGAGTACCAGCGATCCAAACTCCAGGTCCCTTGATTGCATAGCAAGCTCTTTACCCACTGAACTATCTCTCTAGTCCTGAATTTTGAAGTATTATTTTCTAGCCTGCCTGGTCATGAATACTAAATCTCTTCTTTCATTTCACAGGAACCTCCAGACCAACCATTCTACCTTCACTAATGCATGTAAACCTCAGAGGTTTCACAGAGGAATTTTCAAAGCATCATTTAGATACTTTTACATTATTTAGACCTCTAAGTTTATCTCATAACATGCCATATTTCAATGTTTTTATCTGTCATGCATGAGTTTATTAGATGGTTATTAAGTTAAAAAAAATAAGTAAAACCACAGTCTTGGCAGACAGACTAGAGCCAGAATTGGGAAGTGCTTAACCTCTTTCCCCAGATCATAGCCAGATTTTTAAAATGCAAGCATGCCTTTTACATCACTTAATCCTAAGCTTACCACCTGTCCCGGTAGTTTTCTGTCAACTTGACACGAGCTAGAGTTATCTGAGAAGGGGGAGCTCAGTCGAGAAAATGCCCCATCTGATTAGCCTGTAGGCAAGTCTGTGGAGTGTTATCTTGATTAATGATTGATGTGGGCAGTGCCATCATGGGGCAGATGGTCCTGAGTTGTATAAGAAAGCATGGTGAACTAGCCAGAAGGCACCATTCCTCCAGGGCCTCTCCTTCAGTTCCTGCCGTGAGTTCCTGCCCTGACATCCCTTCATGATGGACAGCCACTGTGGGCTGAGCTGGCTGGTTTCATGACAGCATTTTCAAGCTCCTTGTATCCCTCCCCCTCGGGAGCATTTTTTTTTTTATTTTTCATGCCACAGTTTCTCTACTACCCTACCCTCCTTCTCAACACCTCTGGTTTTTTTCTATTTTTGAGGTTCCCTTTCCAGTCTCATGCCTTGCCCTCCACAAATACATACAATCATTAACAGCTAGGATGTATATGAGAAAAAACATGTATTTGTCATCCTGGACCTGGGTTCCCTCAGTTAATATATTCCAGAACTATCCATTTTCCTGATATTTTCATTTTTCATTATGAGTGGGTATAATTCCACATGATGAATTCTTATGTACAGTACCCACCAGCATGTTTATTAAGGGACATCATCATCGTGTTATGTATGTAAGCCTGCAATTCTGTCACCTTATAAGTAGCCATTTAATGAACTTGCAACTCATTTATCATCAGCCAGAATGAGGACTGCAAGTGAGGAACAGAGCAGGAAGAAGTGAGTCCCTGTCACTGGGGCATGGTTCCCCCTCTCACAGTCTAGCAAAGAGGTCTTGGTCATAGATAACTATGGCTCAATGACGGTCTAAAATATAAGTGCATCCAGTTAAAACTCAAAACACACTAAAGGCCAGGGTCAGTGTTATCTACAGGAAGCCATGACTGAGGGAAGGCATTAAGGACCACGGGATTATTTCAGCCAGCATTAGTTGAGTGGAGATGGAAGCAGAAGGTTCTAGGAGATGTCCAGGGCCAGTGACCAGGCAGCAGCCACAATCTGAAGTGCCCTGTATTAGCCCCAGTCCTTTGTTCTCCAAGGAGAGGAGCTCCATCGTGGTCTTGGCTATAGCGTCTTCTCTGAGGCAGTCTTCCATCTGCCTTGCTCGCTTTGGCTACCTCTGCCCGAAGTGCATGGAGGAGGAGCACCAGTAGGCCGACCCGAGGAGGAGGACAAACTAGTGAGCTTCTTCTGTCTGCGCTTCCTGGGGAAAGTAGCACCTGTCTCCATATGCCCTTGTGAAAAAGACATGAAACTGACGACACGTGGCTCGTGTCATTACTTGGCAAATAATATAGTTTCTGTGTGTTTATTGCAGGACATGATGGGGCAGAGTCCTCTGCCAACAATTTGGCACACTAACGTGGTCGACTATATTCACATAAAAGCTGAAAAAGCTTGAAAAGGAATTCTAGACAAAAAAGAACAGAGTTGAACATGGCTTTTTGGTAGCAATATTTTCTCTGGTGGGCTCTGTTTGCTAGAAGCAAACAGAGGCATGATTCTTTTAAGGGAAGGCTTCCTGACTCAGTAGTAACTGCAAAAACTGCACAACTCCTTTAAGAAGGCTTTCTCATTCGTTGTAGTTGCAGAAACAATCCTGACTCTACTATACTATACCAACTGGCCAGATGCTCCAGTGTGCGGAATCGAATATGTTCCCTTCCCTCACACAACATCTAGTCTAAAGAGAAAGCCGGTACGAATAACTACAAAAAATAATTGTAAATAATAGCCATGAAGAGGATGGTGTGGAGGAATATATATACCTAGTAGGGTTCATGATTCTGAGATACCAGAGGAAGTCAGCTTCCTGAGAAGCAGTTCCCCGCAACTGGAAGCAATTCTGTCAGCTCGGATCCTTGCAGGACACCAGCACAACCACCTGCTCTTTCATGCCCAGCAGTGTGCCTCACAGGCAGAGGACCGGGCTCCGTACACCTTTGCACGGTTTTAACTGTTTAGTAAAGTAATACTGAGTGCAAGTCAGCGAAATAGCCGCCAAACCCAGTAGAACCAGAAGCTTAATGTATGCCTGTTGTAAGCCAAGCTCCCATTGATTCCCAAGTCATCTGTCAGAGCATAATAGGGAATGTGAAGAGAAACAGTAATTTGGCTCTTCGGAAACTGTAGAATATCCATACTTCACCATGTGGGTAGCCTAAACCCCTGGAGAAAAATCTGAGACCTGAGCTGACTCGTCTACTAATTAGGGATACCCAGACAGGGTAAGACGGGCTGAGTTCCACTTGTCAAATCTCCAGTCCCTAGATTTTAAAATTACAATTTTAGTTTGTGACCTAGAAAGAAGGAATAACAAGTTCTTATACAAACTGTCCTCTCAATTGCTTATGGCAGGAGGGAGGGGAATGGTGCCATGAGACGGCTCAGTGGGTAGGGGCACCTGCTCCCAAGCCTGATGACCACAGCTGTTTCCCCCTCTCCTTCCCTCCTTCCTCCCCCTCCCTCTCTCTCTCTCTCTCTCACACACACACACACACACACACACACCTACCATTCTAAGTCCATGTCTGAGATCCATCTAACAAAAATTAACAAAAGAAAACTTATCTGGCCAAACAGTCTTTATATGAAAATGACAACCCAAAGAATATGTGTGTGTGTGTGTGTGTGTGTGTGTGTGTGTGTGTAAGAGAGAGAGAGGGAGAGTATGCATGCATGTACTTGTGTGTGTAGGAACACAAGCTCGTGCATATGCACACAGATACCAGAGGTCAATGGCAGGTGTTGTCCTCTATTATAGCCACCTTATCATCATCATTATTAACAATATTTAGTCTGTGTATGCATCTGTATACCTAAATGCCCCTTTGTACATTTGGAAGTCAGAGGACAACGTAAGGGAGTCAGTTTCCTCCTCCCATCAGGGATCAAACTCAGGTCTTCAGACTCGACAGAAAACAACCTGCCTGCCGAGCCACCTCACCAGCCCTCCACCATGTTTATGGAGACAGCATCTCTCACCGAGTCTGGAGCTGGTCGTTCTGGTCAGACAACAACCTCCCCCGGATCCATTTGTCTCCACTGCCCAGTCCTGGTGTTACAGACCTGTAACCAGCTTTTTTGTGAGCACTGAAGATCAGAACTTGGGTCCTCATGTTTATACAGCGCTTTACCACTGAGCCGTCTCCCCCACTCAAGACATGGGTGTGTTTTAGAGTGTGTTTGGTGGACAGCAGAGAGTGATAGAGAACGTGGCAGTGTGATCGTCGTGAGCTATAATGATAATTAATGGAGATGGGACTTAGCAAGGCCTGTTTGCTCCAGTTCTACTACTGTCCTGAGTCTCTGGAGATCAGGACGCTGCTCGGTTAGGCTTGGGAATGAGAGAACCACTTCTCCCTTTGGGTGTTAGATGCTGTTTCTGAGGCCAATCAGAAAAGGATTCATTTGACCTGCCTCTCAGAAGATGGGTCAGGGGAGCTCAGGGTGGCCTCCTCACTTCCTCTGTTCAGAAACACAACTTTAGTCATATAATCATATTGAAAGACCTCATTCCATCTAACTCTGGGAAATGCTGGCTTACTTTTCACTATGAAGAACTGGCCTCTTGTCTGTCCATGCTTCTTATTGAAACTGATACCTACACTTATTCATGATATCCATGGTGGCTCCAACAGATATGAGAGCCAAAAGAATCAGAGGAAACATTTGCTATCAAATTTAAATACTCAAGGCATTTCATTTAAGTACTTTTTATTTCAGTATCCTTGAATTTTTTTTTAAAAAATGGTCTTATGCCAAAAGGAGGCAACATTTATAAATGCAAATAAATGTATGAACAAATACACAGGCCCTCCTAAGTAATTTACCAAACAGAAACTGTCCATCTATGTAGGAGAAAACCATCCTGCTCCTGCAACATGACCCAGTGAGCAGATTTTCATCCTTGGTCCTTCTTGGTTCCTCAAGATGAAGTCCTCAGGCCCACACTGAGCAGGTAATGATGGCTGGGAGAGGTCAGCACCCGCTTGCTCTCCCATGAGCTCCATCAGCTTGTTTTCCTTGGCTCACAGCAGCTCTTACACACTGTTGTCTCCTTGGTCTCATGGGTCAGATAGACACTCTCCAGTTCTCAGCAGCCAGGGTCTCATCGCTGCCACTCACCTATCAGTACTTCCTCAGCTGGACCCAAACTCTTCAAAGTCTTTGGTCCAGATTATCCAAAGATAGCCTGAAAGTTTTTTTTTAAAGCAAACAAATATTATTCACCTCAATAGTTTCTTAAGTATTGTCTAAAATTAGAGTTGGTAGAGAACAATTTTAAATCATTCATTTCAAACATCATATCCTATACTATGAAATACCTTCTTTCCGTCACTGACGAGGGGCTCTATCCACTACTGTGTTATACAATGATGCTCCTACTGTATCCTTACAGGGACAGTATTGGAGTGATGAGAACCTTGCAAGCATAGGACAGAGGAAACCTAGAGATGCCTCTTGCCTCTGCTACCACAGGAGTTTTGGCATCCTCTCGATGGAAACACGGGAGTTGGTGCCGGTCTCTCTTTGTTAAAACAGCCCACGGTAATGGAATGATTTTTCTACTCCATATTTAGGGTCTAGCAAAAGCTGGGCATCCTGCCCTCCGACTGGCGGCTCTATCATCAGCTCTTCTAGACCTGGTCTTACCTTACATTCATCACTGGGACTGCCGTTTCTCTACCCTGATTTCCCCACTAACTGCCACGTTACTTTTGCCAAGGAGTAGAGTTCTTGACATGAAATTCCTATTTGAGACAAATAACCAAAGTGGAGAATTTTTATCTGTGAGCTTGAACAGTCCCGGCATGAGGACCAGCGTGGGAGGAAACAGACAGGGCTCAGGAAGACTTTCTTGGCACTCTCATTAATCAAACCTAGGAATTTCTAGCCAACGGCAAACCCTGACCACACGAAGTCCTGCCAGACTTCCTTCTTGAACACAAACTTATCCACATCGCTAGGTTTCCACTTTGCATATTGGTCATTTGGACTGGATCTTTAATTACCTCTCCAGATCAGCTCTCCACTTCCTTCTACCCACTTGGTGCCCTGCCAAAAGGCTGCACGAGCCACCTCAGCTTGGCTTAGTCTATCTATCCTTGCTTAGCCATGGCCAGTGGGGAACACTAGCACAGCTGAGAAAAGGAAGGGCAGGGTTTGTTTGGTTGGTTGTTGTTTTGCTTGGCTTGGTTTTTCCTCTCTCTCTTCAGGGCAACCAAAGCTATGATATCCTTTGTTTGAGGTCAAGCCCCTTATCAGACAACTCTTCCTAAACAAAGAGTCTCAGTCTCTCTCTCTCTCTCTCTTCCCAGAGTTTTCACATCTTGTCTTAATAGACTATTAAACTTTGACTTACTCAGTTTGACTAAAACGCTAGTTTTCTGCTAGAGCCTGGACCAATAGCCTCTCAAGTACTATGAATTCTTAGTGACAAGACCAGCCATGATGAAGCAATGGGAGTGTACCCAGAGACACCACTTTCCCTCCCCCTTTCTGTTACCGTCTTTACGTCCGGTACATGACCTTATGTCATTGCAGTCACTTAATACACATTGCTGAATGAATGAAAAGCATCTCGAAGACACTTCTGAGCTCAGTTTTAGATTAGAATATATTAAATCAAGGCACATTCCTCTAGGGTATCAGATGGCAAATGTAAAGTTTTGTTTCAATGACTGGATAGATGGGTTGGACTGAACAAGTCTCATGTCCCCTTTTCTCATTCTCTGACTGATTTACCGCTCGACTCCAGGAAAAGTGATGCCAAGGGATGAGCTGACATTTCAGGGACAGTTGCACAGACTGAGAGATTAGTCTAATAGACCAAGAGATTAGTTTGCTGATCCTTCCTAAATCTTGGAGAAAATGGGCACTTTAGCTCATGTCACCGAATTCCAGTGGGCTCGCTTCACACATTTATCACCTCTATGTCCTCTGCCCAGATAGAAATGCTGATGAGGGTCAAGCAGAGTTCCCTGAAGCCATTCATGTTTATAATGCACAAGTCAAACCGTCAATAAGGTTGAGCATCACTCACCATGTATATTGATCTTGCTGGTGCACTGCAGAAGTGACTTCGAGTTCTGGTATTGAGGGGAGCACCTCCATGATCCGCACTGAGGGCAGCCCTCCAGTGGACTCTACAGTTCAAGACAAAGTGCGGTGTCAGTCAATAGCAAGACAAAAGGAACTTGTAATATGGATGTATTGGAAGAGAACCCTGCCCTCCTTTTAAAAAGGAGTTGGGCAGTTTCTGTCACTCATTCAATTTCTTTCAGATGGTTTTAACACTTTAAACCCACTTCACTCAAGTTCAGGTATGTGCCCTCATTTCCTCCTTCAGCTCCTCACCCCATTTCCTGAGAATGCAATCTGAGGCAGGCTAAAATCACAATTAAAATTAGCATTTACTCCAAATTGAGTCTTCTAAAGGGTAAAATGACCAAACATCCCCAACGAAGAGAGTCAGATGAGATCTGGAACAGTCTCCACCTGGGCCCAGAGCTCCCTGCTCCCCGTTGACTCCGTGCTGAACCCTAGCACTTCAGCCCTGAGCATCCTTTGATTTTATTTCACGGACAGTGAATACCAACTACTTCCAGGGTACTACTCCTATCAGCCCAGCCTTGCCTCAAAGTTCCTAGAAACCGTGATTAGCATCTAGTACTGGGTGAAGAGGACACTGTTTTACAGTTGTAATCAGCATCCCAAACTGCTTGGTTTTGAGCTGACAGAAAGGGAGATTGTCTTAACTGAGTCCGAGCCTGATTCGTAATAAAGCTCTCCAAAGAGAGACCAGGTCTTCTCAGATCTAGATCCCAAGGTCAGAGAGATTCTAGATGGATTAGAGAAGCAAATAGTCATGGAGAACTGTAGGTGACATGAAGGGGCTGTGGTACACAGCCATTAAAAAGCCAAAGTCTTCAGAACCCTGCCGCAAGGAAATGCATTCTGCCAGACATGAACCTGGAAGCAGAGCCTTCTGGGTGAGACTGCAGCATGGCTGACCTCTTGATTGCAGTTTTGGAAGTCTCTAAGCTGAGTCATACTCAAATAAGGAGTGACCAGCTTCCAACCCGCAGAAGCAGATTGTTGTGTTAAGCAACTAAGTTTGCATAACTGATTAAACAGTGGAAACGAATATAGTGACTGACAGAGTCTCGGCCTAAATGTCACCAGAGGCGATGATTAAAAATGCAGGTTCTTGGGCTCTGTCCCCAAAACTATTGGATTTGAATGTCCCTTCCTAGAAGCCGGGGAGTCTGAATGTTCTAGACTTCCAAAGTGACTTGGGTGCCCATGAAAGCTTTTGGAATAAATTTCCTGTGCAAATAATTGCTTAGATGTGCCTCGACAAGATGTCTTGGGCCTTCTGTAATTTGAGATTTGGAGACTGCTCTTCTTAAAGGTCATATCAAAGGAGTCTATTCATAAAATGAAATAATTATCATGCAGAATTAATAAGGTTCTTCTGGCTGGAGAGCCAGCTGCTCATTGTCTGCTTGTGGATTCAGTGTGTGGATGTTTTATAGCACGATATGACCACACTGTCATAAGGAAAGCTATTACCTGTCAAAATGATGGCTAGTCGGGAATACCTTCTAGTGGTCCGTTATCTTCAGCATCCCTAGTATCCAACATCATGCAACCCATCCGCTAATAGCAAAACTTCTAAAACCTGATTTTAAAACACATCCAAAGTCAGATAGATGTGTGTCATTTTAATTCCTTCTTCAGAATAGCTAAGACAGGTAAAACTTTTCCTCTCACACTGCCCTGGAAAATAGTTTCCTTCAAACCCTATTAATTCACCAACTCTAGTTAAGGCAACACAAGCTGTCAGAAATATTTTTAAATGTCATAAATGTCTTTTCAAGAATTTGTCAATTCTCTCACTCAAACACTTGATGCTTTTCAGGAACCTCCAAAGGGCTTTAACATTTTCAAAGAACAGTGTGGTTTGCAGCCTGACTGAGTCTCAGAAACAATGGATTTCCGCAGTAGAAGAAAGGCCTTATCACACTTCCTGTGACGATGTCCAGGCTGCCCTGCAATGCAATGCTTACTTCCCCCCCCAAAAAAAGATTTCTATCACTTTTCAGGGGTCTTTTACATCTGGGACATCTGGGATCTAGCTTCATTTCATCCTTCCCATGTAATATTGTATTCCCTCTGTGTAACCTGCAGGGTGTTCTCACAACACTTTGTTCTGGGTGGGTTTCCGGTCTGTCTTCCAGTGGAGAACATATCTAAGCCTTCTTCTCTTGGTTGGGAAGCCTGTTTTCCCATCAAATTTTTCATGTGCTTGCCTCTAAACTATTTGTTCAGCTACATTTTACTGTTTGGGTGCATGAAAGGAGTGTGGGGCGGGCGCTTGTGTGTGTGCACAAGTAAACGTGTGTGTGCATTTTGAGGTCAGACATGCTATTCCTCCTCAGGTCCTGTGCACCTCGTGTTGCTGTTTTATTTTGAAACGGGGTCTCTCTCTGGCCTGGGGCTCCCCCAAGTAGCCTGACCAGTGAAGCCGAGGGATCTGCCTGTCTCTGTCCCTGTAGCCAGCTTTTTCTATAGATCCCGGCTGTTCTTGAATTCAGGTCCCTCCTTCTTGCAAATGTTTTGATAACTGACTTACTTATTTTTTGTGATTATTTGTTTGTCTTGGAACATGTTGGTTAAGCCCAGATCATAAGGCAAAGTCAGGGCTGGAATGGGGATGTACATGGTGGGTATCAAGGGAGGACAGAGGGTCCAGGCAAGGACCATCTGGGCAAAGGTGGAGGACTTGTTCAAAGCATATATTCTGCAATCTGTTCTTCCAGAGCTGGTATAAATGACTATCACATAAAGGCATTCAATGAACGCCTATAATAAATCATTCTATTCCAGCTGTGGACTCTTCACACGAATTTCTTCCAGCAAAGAAAGCCAACCTTTGCATTTTGATCTAGTCTGTAACCAAGCAGATAGCTATAACCTTCTCCGCATTATGAACCCAACTGGCATTTTAAGAGTCATCAATATTATGGGTAAAGCAAGTAAAAATTAAATTTTCATGTTATCTTGCTTAGTTGCAAAACATCTGGCACCAGCCATTCATCTTCTCTTCTGCGGGAAATTGAAACCTGCACGGTCTTTATTATCCTGGCCATACACATGCTGGGAATTATAACTTTACATTGCCATTAGTTTTATTCGGGGGTGCTATGAATCGGGCCATCCCCCTACAACCTCTTTCACCATCAAAGTCCATTCTCTCTTCTCTGGGTTACCTTAGAGTAAAGAAAACGCTTCTAACCAAGGCTGAAACGTCTCATTGTCACACAAGCCGCTACAGCTTTCTAGAGGGACCGTGTTTCATCTCCATTTCCAGGGTTAAATGTATAAAGCAAGAAGAGCTTTGATGTGAACCAGCCTGATCCCCAGGTCTCTGTTCCCATTGAATACTGTGTTACAGAATGCCCTGTGTGGAAAGAACCGATTAAATCCTGGCTCTGCTAGGCACTACCTATAAACCAGGAACTTCAATCAATTGCCTGTCATAAAATTCCATCGCCTTTGTTCCTTGTACATTTAGCTGCTTTAGCCAGTAAACCAGCTACTTAAACTCTCTGGGATTCCATTTTCTCATTAGAAGGGTGAAACGCTTATGAATTTAAGTAAATTTATTTGTGTGGCATTGCAGCACAGATACAGTGCTTGACATGACAAGGGTTTCTCTTGTCCCAAGGTAGCCTGGAGTGGACGCTAACTGTGTTGGGAGCCCGTGGAGGAAGAACTGTGTCTAGAGAGTCAGCCTTTGCTGTGATGGTTGACAGGTGGTCAATGTTCAGCAAAACTTCATTAGAAAATTAAAGGAGCCGAGCTTTGAGCTTTGACAATTTCACCATTTGAGGCAAGATATGGAATGACTCTGTCTCCCCTTCAGGCAGCCAGAGTGAGTGGACGTAATGATTCCAGAAACCAGATAGGGTATTTCATAATGGCTGCCTGGAAAACAGGTGGTCATCTCATGGTCATCTCAAGAGCACAGAAGGCAACGGCTGGAAAGAGATGGCTCCATAATTAAGGCCCTTGCGGTTCTTGCAGATGACCCGGGTTAGAATCCCAGCACTTACATTAGATAGCTCAGGACCACCTGTAACTCCAGTTTCATGGGATCTGATGCCCCCTCCCTGCCTCCACAGGTATTGCATGAACTTAAACACAGAAAAGTAGGCAAGTGCACACACACACATAAATAAAAATAAATTTTAAAAACTTTTTTCTTTTGGTTTTTTGAGACATAGTTTCTCAGTAGCTATGGAGTTAGTCCTGGAACTTGCTCTGTAGACTAGACCGGCCTTGAACTCACAGAGATCCACTTGCCTCTGCCTTCTGAGTGCTGGGATTAAAGGCATGTGCCACCACTGCCTGGCTAAAAAAAAAAATCTCTTTAAAAAGAATTGAGAAATCCAAAGAGATGATCATCCTTGGGCTTGTGATCCAGGGAGAGACACAAAGTTGCCATCTGGCCAACTGGCATGCCCAAGAGTAGCGCTATCAGAAAGGACTTTCTTGTCCTCCCGTTTCCAGGCTGTGATTCAGGCTGTATTGTTTGCCTTCTTAGCCTCCTAAACACTTGTTTATCTTCTCATATCAGGTTTCTTTTTTTTAAGAGTTATTATTTATTATGTATGCAGTGTTCTGCCTATATTCTGCCTTCAGGCCAGAAGAGGGCACCAGGTCTCATTACAGATGGTTGTGAGCCACCATGTGGTTGCTGGGAATTGAACTCAGGACCTCTGGAAGAGCAGTCAGTGCTCTTAACCTCCGAGCCATCTCTCCAGCCCTCATATCAGGTTTCTTTTTTTTTCCACATTTAATTTTTTATTATTGCATTATAAATAGTACCATTCAAAATTTCCACCTCCTCCGCTCCTCCCATTTCCCTCCCGCTTCCCCACTCCCCCTCTCCTTTTCCCCTCCAGTCCTAAGAGAGGGCAGGTTACCCTGCCCTGTGGGAAGCCCAAGGCCCTCTCGCCTCCATCCAGGCCTAGGAAGGT